>WSXT02018479.1:0-14261 GCA_011762715.2 Neuroterus valhalla | reverse complement strand
GGTAAATGACGGTCAGACCGCTTGGGTTGTAAAGTTTCATGAAACTTTGACCAAATGAAAGGTTTCATGAAACTTTGGAAGCGTTTCAAAGTTTCCAAAGTTTCAAACATTAGGGCGGGAAAATTCAAAATTTCGGGGGGGAAAAATGTTAGGTATTAAATATAAACATTTAACTGTATCCTTTGTTTATTTCATACATATTTAATTTTCAAAGCGATTTCGGCCAACGCCATTAAATGACCTAACCTCAACCTGACATGAATGCGCAAGCGCAGACGTATGTTTCTGAAACTTTCAAACCTTTCAGAAACTTTGATTCCATGAAATGATTTATTGTTTCATGAAACTTAAAATGTTTCAATGAATCGTATTATGGACTCACAACCCTATGCATAAACATTGGCACGTTTGGAGTAAATGCATAGGTCCAAACATTTTTTTTTTAATAGCTTCGCAGAAAACAATTTAACATCATAAGTATATATTTGAAAATTGGTTTTCATTTTTTAAGTACCATTTTATGTACCAATAGAATCAATTGAACGAAAAATTATCGATTCTATTATTCCATTATATAAACATTGAAACATAAAAGATAATTTCCATATACCCTTATGGTGAAGAATCATTTCCTACGAAGATATTTGAAAAATAATGTTTGGTGCCGATGATATTACACCAATTACCGGCCATCTTGGTTCGACATAACGAAACCTGATTGGAACATGAAATAACCTAAAATTTCAGAAAATCAACCGCCAAATTCAAATTCTTGAAATTTTTTATGTTTATCAACTAATTTGTTATTTAAATAAATATAATAATTGTATTCATTACGTAGATTAGAAGAAGTGCATTCAAGATTGGCCGATGTTGCAAAATGTTGGGTCAAATATGGTCTTTCCTTATTTAATGTTTCAAAAACAAATGCAGTTTCCAAGTTTTACGAGGAACCAAGTCAAGATTTAGAAAAACTTTGGATCTCCCCAATCCGTGACACAAATATTGAGAAACAGGCATTAAACATTCCACAAAAACTTGATAGGATTGATACTCTCGCAGACAAAAAAAATATTTTAGACTCTCCCGTGGATTCCAAAACTGCTGAGGAAATTCTAAGTGCGATTTTATTTTTATAAATAAGTAAAACTGAACTATCTCTTTATTGTCAAATATGTCATCTCCATTTGTAACATTATTTGTAAATTTTCGAATTTTAATTCCAACTTCTAGAAACTCCTCTTCTTTTCAAATCCATTGATTTGCAAAAATATGAAAAACAAGTATCAGCCGATTTGGTAGAAAATACTATACAAGCCAGAGAATTATTCAATTACACCCACTCTTGGTTGAAAAGGGCAAAAAATTTCTTCACACTTCAGGATCATCCTATGGAGTATGTCAATGCTGTTTTGGATTTAAGTGAACTTTATAAATACCTTGCATTTTATGAAGAAGATATCGAGAGGTAACAATTTTTTCGATTATGAACTATAAATTCGGTTAAAAAGGTTCATAAGAATATGTGACATTTCTGTTACAAAGTACATGTGGATAAAACTGTTGAAAATCATTTTTTGATAGTTTTTAATGCAAGTTATATAAATGTTACGTAACAGTAATATAACTGTTATGTAACGTCCATCTGACACTTGCTATGCTGCTTTTTAAGAATAGATGATTTAAGATGATTGAATTCTAGAACGGATACACAAATCGTATAATAGATTTCTAACTTTTATGGAACTGTTATGTAACTGTTATTCAATTGCTATATAACATAAATAGATATAGAAGAATGATAGGTAACGGATATGTAACTATCAAAAAATGGGTGTATAACAGTTTATATTACTTCTGTAGAAAAATCGAAAGCAATCTGAATAGTTATATAACATAAATGTAACATGTTTGTAACATTTTTGTAACTTTTGTCTAAAAGTCAATATGCGGTCCAAAAATTGAGAGCGGGTGCCCTGGAGATTCTCAGTGCTGTTCTGAAAGAAATTCGTCCGGAATGTTACATTGCCTTATCAGTTGAACTTTTGAGGGAATTAGCTGAAGTCCAATTAGAAATGATGGGTTTAAATTTAAGACGAATTTGTATGGCTCAAGAACTTCCATCCCATACTGAAGATCAGACTATTCAAAAAATGGAAGCTCTAGCAGATATTCATTGCAAATTGGAACAATTTGGTGACAGTTTAGGTCACAATATTGATATTATTGATACGGCTAATATCTTTTCGAGCGAAATGGACATTTGTAGTTTTGCTAACAAAACCTAGTTTCTGTTGAAAAAAAAATTCTTCTTGATATTCAATAATTTTGATTTGTAGAATAAACTTTCTTTTTGTAAAAATTAAATAATAAATTAAATTAAAGAATAAATTTCATGTGTATTCAATTAAGCACAACTTTCATTAACAATGAGCTTCTGAACTGTAATCCAGAAAAATATTCAAAAAAATTATTCAGGTCCAAACGTTTTCAATTTAAAATTGACCTAAAATTTAGAATTCCGAAGTCAGTTTTGAAATTTTCATTTTTGACATTTTTCAATTTTGATGTTTTATAATTCGAACCTATTCGATTACAAATCGTGAAAGTTTGAATGTCTACCCAGTAATGATGGAATTTGAATTACTTTCTATCAGGGATTATTTTACTTCCAATTTTTTTATCTGAAATCATTCAATTTTTAACGTTTTTTAACTTTCCTCAGCTTGGAGCCTAAAATTATTCAATCTTCAATTCATTATTTTTCGAAATGTGACAATTCCAAAGTCTTCTCGGAAATTTTCAATTCTGACCGATTTTAGTTTAAATAACTATTAGTTTTCTATTTGAAAGAGTTTAAATGCTTATTGTCCAATTTTCGAGCATTGAATTAAAAATTCTACAATTTCGAAAACTTTTTAAGGAATCATTCAATTTTTGAGAGGTTTTTAATTCGAATTGTTCAATTTTTTAACGCTTTTAATAAAAAATGATGAAATTTTGAAAATGTGAATCTGAAATTATCTTTACTTTGAAGTCATCATATTTTTCAAATTTTGATATGAAATTAATCGAATTTGACATTTTTCAATTCAGAATCATTCAAATTAATACTGAAAATATACACTTGCAAACTTCAAAACTAAATATATTCAATTCCATACGTTTTTTTAAGATTTCTTCGAAATATTAGAACTCCAAAGTCAATTCGTAAATTTTCATCTTTGACAAATTTGAATCCGAAGTTACTGGATGTCGAGTAAAGAAATTTATTGTTTATTATCTTATACTTGAACTTTGAATCAAAGATTGTACAATTTCAATTTTTTATTATTTTTATTTCCAACAGCTTCACAGCTAGCATTGTTCAGTTTTCAACCGTTTTTCATAAAAAAATTTTGAATTACTTTCCACTTGAAAGTTTCCATTTTTGAGATTATAATATAAATTTATCATATTTTTCACCTCTTTTACAATAAAAATTATTCCACTTTTAATCCTTTCAATTTAAAGTTGTTCTTTTTCCTGAAGTTTAAAATTAAAATACTAAATTTTGAACCTTATCAATTCAAAATTATCGAAAACTTTATATTGTCGAGGTAAATTTGAAATTTTATAGCCTTTTACCTCCAATTTTAAATTCATGAAAATTCTACTGCTTTTTGTCATAGTCTCAAATAATAAACGCTTTGAATTTTACAAATTCAGGATAATTTGAACTTATTTCATTTGAAAAAGTCCTATTTTCGAAATCTGAATAAAAAGTTTTTCAGTTTAAATGATTTTCATAAGAAATTATATAATTTATATTCTTTTTGCGAAAATTCTCAAATCAGAGAAAATCTTCTAAATTGTTCGTTTTTGACCATTTTCATTGAAAACTGATTTAGAACTTTGAATGTAAAATAGTTCAAGTTAGAGAACTTCCGATTTTCGAATTATTCAATTTTAAACTTTTTCAATAAAAATTATCATAAACTTTAGGATTTCAGAGAAAATTTGAAAATTTTCAGGTCAAATTCCTTCTCTTTAAGTTAATAGAATTTTTTTTTCATTGTCATATTCTTGAACTTCAAACGCTTTTAACTGAAATTTTTCAAATTTTCGAAACTTTACAAATTTGAAATTTTTCCAACTCATTTAATTTTAAATAGTCCTATTTATAAAATTCAATTCCTAAATTTATCGATTTTGAACGTATTTAATCAAAAATTGTATAATTTCACTTTCTGTTTTGTATTTTAAAATTATCCTCCTTTTAGAAATGTTCAATTTTGATCAGAGAAATCAGAGAACAACTTCAAAATTATTCGTTTTTGAACTCTTTTATTTAAAACTAATATAATTCCAAATCCTTTTTATTTGAATTTATTTCATTTAAAGTTATTTTAATTTAAATTTTCAAATATTTAATCTAAAAGTATTCAGTTCTGTATTTTTAAAAGTTGTGAACATTCCAAAATGTGTCATTAAAAAATGCTCTATTTTAAAATTATTATTTGAATCTAATTATGAATGTTTTCATTTTTATTAGTTAAAAACTATTTATTTCTTAAAGCTTTCAATTCAAAATCAATACATTTCGGAAGTTCTAAATTATAAATGATTTATTTCGAGAAAATAGATACTTTAAATAATTGATTTGATTTTAAGAAATATTCTGAAATCAAAAAACTTAGTTAAATTAATTAAAAATGATACAAATTGAATTTTTGTTCCGATTGGTCCGATTTCATGTTATTTTAGAACACATGGATTATTTAAAAACGAAAAACTACTATAGTATTTTCGAAACTAAAAAAACTTGTGAAATTGAATAAATATAACAAATGAAAATCTCGAAATTTTATACTTATTACTGTTACTCATTATTGCCAAACCCAGCATGAGATGTCGAATGTAATTTTTTTGTTCAAAGTTTTTTTCTTGACTTTTGCGGTTGATACAGAAGGTACAGAAGTAAACACAAGTCTCTGACACAAGTTTCCAGAATTAGAGGTTATGTTCGAAATGGAGTAACCCGAAGTAACACTCCGACAAAAGGTTGTTTAATAATTAACTAATATTTATATGAAATAAAGTGATTAAGGCACACTTAATTTTTTAATATTCGTTCGAAAAATGGCATTGTCTCTACTTAAAAATGTAAGTGGAATCTATCATAGATGAAACTATTTTTAAACATTTTTAACCCAAGATTTCAACAAAAATGTATACTATTTTTGTTCTTAAATCCGTGTTTTACAGGTAATTCGACCAACTCGATGTTGCCAGTTCAATAAAATTTTCTCGAGGCCTTATAGTTTGTGGGAACCAGATTATTTAGCGGTAAATATTTATTTAATTTCCATTTAAATCAAGGAAGATAAAAAAGTTTATTTTTGGATTTTAATTTCCCTTTCTCTTTTCAGGCTTTGAAACCCAAAATTCCACTTTATGAAACTTTGAACATTCAAATTAAGGGTTATGATTTTCCCATTGTGGAAAAATTTCAAGGATTTATCCACGAGTTGGTGAACGAAATGGACATGGATGTTGAACACAGGTTATTATTTGCAATTTTTTCTTAAATCTATTTTATATAAGTTTTTTGTCTACTTTTTCTTCTAATTATTGTTCAATATGTACTATTTTCATTTTTATGATTGGAATGATCAAAAAATCGTTCTGAAAATATTAATTATAAACTAAAATGTTGAATTTTTTCAGTTGGGCGATGCCACCCAAAGAAATAAAAGTAAAGCGTTTCAAGCCAAAAAGTGAAGTTCTGGAGACGGAGTATCACCTTAATTTATATGAAAGAAATGTTAAAATTTCGCACGCTTCGTATACCTCTTTACCAGTTCTGGTGAGGATTTTGGAAGCTTCTTTGCCGATGGGAATGATTCTCAACGTC
The DNA here is from genome assembly GCA_011762715.2 of Neuroterus valhalla. Classification (NCBI taxonomy): domain Eukaryota; kingdom Metazoa; phylum Arthropoda; class Insecta; order Hymenoptera; family Cynipidae; genus Neuroterus; species Neuroterus valhalla. The sequence continues at coordinate 8,365 of WSXT02018479.1, read as the reverse complement.
GAGCATTACGATAGCGAAAAAGAACTTAAACGTTACGTACCTGACACGGAAATGATTAGCTTAAAATCTGAACTGGAAGAAGTATCAAAGGACAATTAAATTGTTATAAATTTCGTATTTTTAAGCCTGTACAAAATATAGTTCCAAAATATGTAGCATTAAAATGGGTTTTTGATTTTCTCATTTTAATTGAGGCCCTGAAGATGACAACTAGGTGAGCTGCGTAGTAAGCAACCTCACAACGTACGTCGAAGTCTGCTAAAGGTTTAATAACAATATTGAAGTTCATTTTTACCCGAAAAGAATAATTTTCTGTCATAATAAATAGATTTCCAATCGAAAAAGACGAATTTTCAAAGGAAAAGTTGGATTCGACCAAAGAAGATACCTTTGACAAAATAGTTGAATATTCAACAGAATAAATGCATTTCGAAAAAAAAGTTTTTACCAAACAGTTTTCTTTTCAACGAATATAAATAATCTTCTAACAAAAAAAAATTATAATCCAAAGTGATGAATTTTCCCACAAAAAAAATGTAATTTCCGACAAAAACATGACTTTAAACAAATAGTTAAATTTTCAACAGAAGAATAAAACTTACAACAAAATACCTGATTTTTGTATTCACAATGATAAATTGTCAACCAACAAGATTCATTTTCAACCAAACAGCAAATTCTTAACAAAGTACATAAATTTCGAACTAAATAATTGAATTTCGAACCAATGAAAATAGAAGTTTCAACCAAAAATGTAAAACTTGAATTTTTGTTTGAAAATTATCTTTAAACAAACAAAAAACGAATTTTTAACCAATTGAATTCAACAAAAAATATACATTTTCAAACGAATTCTCCATATACATCACTATACATTTCTGACAAATTTGATAAATTTTGAAGCTAAAAAACGGATTATATACAAAAGTTTTGAATGTTAACATGAGAATATCATTTTCCAACAAGGAATATTTCAAATAAATATTTGAACTAAACATTTGAGTTATCTAACATAATAGTTGAATTTTTAAACGAAAAAACAGTACTATTAGGAAAAAAGATTATTTATAACGAAATAGTTGAATTTTTAAGATGAATGATGAATCTTCAACTTGAAAATTCATTTTTAGCAAAACATTTTATCAAGTGGTTGATTTTTTATTCAAAAAAGATAAATTATCAACGAAAAATATGGTGGTTGATTTTCAAACAAATAAGATCAATATTTAATTTGAAGTATCAATTTTAAACCGAAAAAATGGAATTTCCAACAAAATTGTGATATTATTAAGGTTATCAATCAATCAAGCGAAATAGTTTAACCTAAAATGAGGAATTTTTCGAGAAAAAAAATTATTTTCATCAAAAGAATTCAATCCTCAACCAATTACTTGACATTTCAATCGAAAGGATGAATTTTTTACAAAACTTATAATAACTGATATTTGAATTTAAAAATATTTAAATTTTGAATAACAAGAAAAATTATTTTCGATTTATGATTCAAGAATCATCAACATAATAATAATCAGAAAACAAAACGCTTTGCAAAAGACTTTTCAATTATAACAATTTCAATTATTTTCCAAACGATTTATTCGCTGTTTTCGTTTAAAATAGGACTTATAACTTTCCGAATTCCAGACAAGAAAGATGAAAGAAAATCAAGTTTTTAAATAAAGGAATACATTTTTCCAAATAAAATTATTTTAGGTAATGTATTGATTCCAATTTGAAACCTTATTTAACTATTTAAAGCAGAGATATATACCGCATTTTCAAAAAAATAGTAGCAACCAATTTTCAACTGAAACCAATATAGTTCCTACCCACAATAGAATAATCAAATTATTTTTTAAACAGAAGAATACGAATTTTCCAACGGAAAAGTAAAACTTTTCAGCACTGGGATAAATATTTAAAAAAAAAAGGAATTTCCAACAATTTAATTACGGAATGTTGAGTTTTCAATCAGTTAGCTGAATTTGTAACCAAAAAAGATAGAGTTTCGAAATGTGAGATCAATCTTTCACCAAATAAATTATTTTTCAATAAAATACATGTGATTTTTAACTATAAGAGCTCATTTTTCAAACAAAAGCGGAATTGTTTGATATTGAGTTTGCAAAAATTATTTTTCAACAACAACAAAAATCATTTTTAACAAAATATTTAGATTTCTAACCACAGAGGTTAATCTCTACATCAAGATGACGAATTTCTAATTAAGCAAGATTTTTCAATCAGGTACTATTTTTAACCTGATTTATGAGTTTTCAACAAAAAATTTCAATTTCAACCAAATAATAAAATTAAATAAAAAGTTATTCTTGTGATTTTTAAATTTATCCTTCCTAACTTACATAATAAGAAAACACATTTCTGCAAATTCAAACATGAGCATTTTTTAGTTCTGTTGTTAATTTATTTTTCAATCCTTGATCTTTAATTTTTTTCTGCAATATTCACGTGTTCCCCGTATGATATGAAGAGTTTTTAATAATAGATTTAATTCTCTTAAATTCTTTTTTTTACCTAAAATTGAAATGCTGTGATCCCTGTTATTATTATTTATTATTACTGATCAAATCCATTCTAAATTAGACAGGCTCTACACTTCAATTTTTTGAATTCCACCGACAAATATATAACTTCAATTTTTCATTTAGTGGACACTTTTTTTCAAATTCAAAAATACGTGTCACCTTATATCCTCCAAAAAACCATGAATTTCGTTCCTGGAAGATTCCGCGCGATTAGAAAAATAGAAACAACCTTGATTTGGAATTGATTTGATCTATTATTGACCTATATTTATTTACCATTATTAATACAATTTTCTTCCAATGGTAAAATTTATGTAACAGATGGTTTTATAAACGATTGAATAAAAAATCCAGGTATCAGTAAAAATGTTCTTTTTATGTGATAATAAAAATTTGTACAAAATAGAGTATAAAAATATAAAATAGATACTATTGAATAAAAACAAAAGTTCTTATTTCCTATTAACTAGAGCACCTTCTTGAAAATATCTTTATTGTCTTACAAAAGGCCAAAGTGGACTACTTTTATTTTTGCTGTCTCTTCTGTTTTAGGAGGCTCTTTCATTTTCTCGCTCTCCCCTCCTGAAAGGAAACTTCAATTTTATTAAATGAAATTTAAAAATTATTTTGATATTCATTATTCCTAACTGTCTGCGAAGAAAGAGATCAACAGATCTTTATTTTATTTTTTATAATAATAAAAATTACTCTTCTATCCACAAAATTCGAATTGTTAGGTCCCTTTCTTTGCAGACCATTTTTTCTATGTAAAAAAATATAATTTTATGAACATTAAAAATTATCTTACTCGAAAGTGGTTGGAAATCCTTAAGGTAATCGTCATTCCCTAAACAAAGAGGCAGACTCTCAGCCAATTCTCTTTTCGGATCCATCGGATGAAGCAAGGCCGATCTTTTTTGTATTGGCCTATAAACTTGTCCCTGGAATTCAAGATAATTTTTTGAGAATTATAAATTGAATCAAATTCAAAATTATTCCGGAAAGGAAGGCTAATTGTATGCGGGTTATGAAAATGTCATTTAAAGAATATGTAACTATTATGTGGTAGATATGTAACATACGTGTAACGGTTGCGCTCTTGTTACGTAACAGCTAAGGGGCCGTACTTAAATTACATAACAGCTCAAGGGGGGGCGTTTGATTCAGGTTCGTAATTTTCGAAAATTCGGAAAATAAAGATGAATTTCAAATCCAAGAGGACGAATTTCCAACAAAATGTTTTATTCCCGGCCAAAAAACATGACTTCGAGAAAATAGTTTAAGTTTCAATAAAATAATTATGTCTCTACCAAAATTGTCGAATACTCAACCAAATAAATTCACAAACTGCAGATGAATTTTCTACCAATTTTTCAAATTATCTTGCAAAAGAGATTACACTTCAAGACACTGAGAAAAATGAATTCGAATGAAAAAACAATTAGCTGAATTTTTATCTAGAAACTATGAATATTCTACCAATAATGGAAGAGTGAATTTTCTAGTTTAGAGAACTACTTTTTAACCAAAAGAACCAATTTTGAACTAGTTCTATTCAACAACGAAAACAATACGATTCTTCCACAAAATAGTTTAGTCCTCAAACGAATGAGTGTATTTTCGACGAAGATGATAAATTTCCTGTCCAAAAACAGTTTACAAAAACAGTCTAGATCTCAAGCAAGAAGTTGCATGTTAAAAAAAATATTAAGTATTTACCCAGGATGAATAAAATTTTAACGATAAAGTTAATTTTTAATCAAGACAGATCAATTTTTACCAGGGGAAGATGGGTTTTTGAGCAAACAGAAACTAGTTAATTCAGCCGTTTTAAAAATTAATTTTAAAAAATATATATATTCTTCACCAAATTCATTGAAAAAAGACGAAATTTGGATGAAAAAACATGCATTCTCTATCTAATAGTGAAATTTTCAATTTATGACTTGTAAGTTTCGGAACAGAAATATAATAGTAAAATTATCAGATGAAAATTCAATTTCCAATCAAATGAAAGATGAATTTTCGAGAAAATATTTACATTTTCAATCAGAAATGTAAATCTTGAAAAATGTATTCTGAGGAAATGGTTCAATTCTAAGTCAAAGAGTACATTTTTCAACCGAAAAAATTGATTCTTAACCTAAAAGATTAATGTTTCATCAGAAAGACTAACTTTCAACAAGAAACATAGTTTTTACCCATATAATTGAATTTTCTATCAAATTGTTGAATTTTTAAGCCAAAAAGACGAATTCTGAAGAAAATAGTTGAAACCTCAACTGAAACAAAATAATCTTTGACCAAACAGTTGCATTTCAAACAAAAAAGGATGAATTCATAATCAAGGAGATAACCTCCCTACTAAATATATGATTTGCCAACAAAAAAAAAATGAATTTTCAACCAAATAGAAGAATGTTCAACAAAAAACAAACTTTTCCAAAAGAAAAGTTCAATCCTGAACCAAAACAAATCAATTTCCTATCGAAAAAGAAAAATTTGTAATCAAATAAATTGATTTTTGACCAAGTAGTTAGAACTTTTTAGGAAATAAACGAATTTTCAGAAAAATAAATGAATCTTCGACCAAAGAAATACAATTGTGTCAACGAAATGTTGACACAGTTGAAATACAGTTGCATTTTCAACCAAAAAGAATCATCTATTTTCAACCAAGGATATAAACTTCCTAATAAAACTACGATTTTCTATCCAAATACATGAATTTTCAACCAAATGCATGAATTTTGAAACAAATAGATGAATTTTCAGATTGAAAGATATTTCCTGAGCTAGATAGTTAAATTTCCGATGAAAATATTATTTCTTCACCAAAAATAGAACCAATTTGCAAAAAAATGTATGGATCCTTAACCAAAATAGCTTGACTCGTAACTGGCTAGTTGCATTTTAATCAAAAAGAATTAATTATCAACCAAGCATGTAAGCTTTTTATTAAAGACACGATTTTTAACGAGATAATATAATTTTCTCCAGAAAAGATTAATTTTCCATAAAAAAAATATCAATTTCTAACTAGAAATGGAACATTTCCTTTTAGGTTAAAAAATCAATTTTTTAAATTTCCCAAAGTTTTCGTGTCCGGTATTTCCGGGGGGGGGGGGGGGGGGGGGTGGTTTAGAAGCCCCTAAATCCGTTACGTATTTCAAGTATGGTCCCTAAGTATAATAATTTCATGAAAGACAGTACAACTTTCAGTCAAAAGGATTTCAAGTTCTGTTATTTGGAATTAAAAAGCTTCCAAATAAAACAGTTTCGAATGCTTTTAAATTTTCAGTGTTTAGAATTGAATAGTTTCAAGTTGAATATTCGTACATTTTAAATTGCAATTACTTTCAGTTCAATAATTTCGAATCAGGAGGATTCTAGACTGGATAAGTTCTGAAGAAAGAGTTGAAAAATTAATGATTTCGAAGAATACCTATCTCTGGTTTCGAAATTGAAAGGGTTTGAATTTGAACTTTCTTAAGGAGAGTATAATTCCAAAATGATAGGATTTGAATAATATCATTCCTGACTCAGAACGTTCAACGAATAATTTGAAATTACAATTCTGGAAGTAAGACTATTCCAAATGGAGCAAGTTCAAATTATTCAGAATTTATAAAGTGTTAAAAAAGAAACGATTTTTGTCTCAAAGCATTTGAGATAATTTCAGATTAAAAATTCAAGAAATGACAATTTCAGACAGTAAAAATTGAAATAGGGATGATTCTCGAATGAAAAACATTCACAATTGAATAATTTTAGATTAAAATTAGGATAATAGGACAGTTGCGAATGGAAAGGATTTCAAATGTTATCATTAATGACCAAAAGCATTCGAAGTCTTTCAATTTGAAATTAAATGTGTTCAAATGGATATCTGCAAAAGATAAACATTTCTGAATTGACCTTTGAGTTAAAACTTCCAAATTTTCGATCTTAAAGTTTTTTACAAGGGAAAAGATAATTATTCGAGATTTTATTTGTTTCCGTCTACGCTTCCATGCATTAATAATATTAAATTATTGATATTTTTCTTAATTTGTGAAAAAATTCCAGCGGAGTAAAACGAAAAAAAAACATCGTTCATTATTTGAATTATAACATTTTCAATGAATCTCTTTTTAAAAACGTTGGAGACCGTATAATTTTATATTTTAAGTTTGGAAATGGATATTCCATATTGTAAACTGGATCATTTTAAACTGAAAGTTTTGAAAATTGAGTGATTTCATATTAAAATTTAAAAGTTTAATATATTTAGATTGAATCTTCAAAATATTACATTTCAAACCGGAAGCAATTCAGATTTTATCATTTCCAAATAAAATGTTAAAAATTAGACATTTTTGAATGGAAAGTTATAAATATTATTTAATTAATCATATTGGTCAAATGTTTGGAATCAAACATTTTTCAATTCGAAGCTTGGAATAGGATAATTTCACATCGAAAGTAATTGAAATTTCATCGTTTTAAACAACCATTCAAACTCTCCCAATTTGGAATTGAAAAATGTCAAAAATGATCATTTTTATATTGACTTGAGGATTAAAATTTTTTTAATGATTTAAAATTCAAAACGCCAGAAATTCTAAAATTTACAGGGTGGCGATTCGGCAGACGATTTCTAAGTCCCGGTTATTTCCTGGTTCTTCACGGTCAAATTTTTCAATTTTTCCGGATTTTATTTATAAACATTCATTTATTTATATAAATTTATATTTGTCGCAAATCCCTAACTTTTTTTTTTATTCATAACGTTCATTCTAAACATCCTTTAATGCAATATATCAAACATTGCAGAATGAATCAACATTGGAAAGGATACTCAAATTTTCAACAAAAAAATGTAATTTTTCACAAAAATGGAAAAAATTAAACTTACTATTGGAAACATCAATTGAATTTAACAAAGTAAAAAACAGATTTCCAACAGAATAGGTCAATTTTCATACCAATGTAATGAATTTTTAAATAACATTATGAATCTTCAACCAGAACAGTTAAATTTCAAAACAAGAAGATGAATTTTCTACTAAAAAGATAAATATTTAACTAGAGCACTTTCATTTCCAACCATGAAGGTGAATATACAAACAAGAAGAATAATTCCAAATAGAAAGAATCAGTTTCTAAGAAAAAATATAATGTTTCAACAAAATAGTCGAATTTTAAAGTCAAAAAATAATTATTTTCAACCAAAAATGGAACAGTAACATTTTTAGTTTAAAAATCAATTTAAAACCAAGCATAAGTGCTTTATACTAAAAAAAAAGAATCTTTAACGGAAAGAGTTGAGTTTTCAAACAGATAAATTAACTTTTACTGAAAACGATTATCAAATGAAAATTTGATTACTCAAATTTTAAATTAAAAAAAAATGTTTAACTAAACAGGTTTTTAACTGAAACTATGGAATTTCCAATTGGAATAAGCTACATTTTTAATTTAAAAAATTACTTATCACAAAAAAACTAACTTTCAACAAACAAACAAAAAAAACTAACTGTCAAACAAATTATTACATTTATACACAAACTGACGAAGAATCAAATGAAATTGTAAATGTTTAACTAAAATAGTTGAATTTGAAACCAGAAAGACGAATTTTTGAGTGAAATGATAAACATTTAACTAGAATAGTTCAATTTTTGACAAAAAATTAATTTTTAACCAAAAAATACAATTTTTCAACAAATTGGTTTAAATTTAAACTACCGAAATGAAAAATTTCAAACAGAAATGAAATATAGACATATTTGACTAAGAAATTCAATTTCAAGCCAAACATAAGAGTTTTTAACTAG
>WSXT02018468.1:0-14261 GCA_011762715.2 Neuroterus valhalla | reverse complement strand
TGGATGATGCACAGGATAGGGACGCGTGGCGGTCTCGGGTAGATGAGGCAATGAACTTCCGAGTTCCAAATGCTGATTAATAATAATAATAATAAAACTGAAATCTTCAAAATACCATAAGAATCGCATATAATCCTTCACATTTCATCAGGAAATTCTAATCCATTTGGAATCCCTTTAAAATTTAGTAAATCTTCAAAATCTGATGAAATTTTTCCGTGTCTTTTAAAACTTGTTGAAATATTTTGAAAATGATTGAAATATGTAAGATTCCTCGAAATTCCTTAAAATCTTTCAAATTATTTGAAAATTCCTTGAAATTCTGTAAAAAGCTTTGAAGCATCACGAGGTACTCGAATATTCGTTTAATTCATTGAAATCTTCAAACCTATAATAATCTTTCTGACTCTCTTCAAATCCCACAAAATATTGTAGAATTTATAAAAATCTTATGAAGGCCATAGAAAGCCCTTAAAATCTTTAATAATATATGAAGATGCTATAAGATTCTGTTAAATCTCTTTAAATTTTGAAAATTCCATAAGAATACCATATAATATTTGAAACTCTATGAATTCCTAATATTACGTAAATACTTTCAAATATTTTTATATACCCCGGAATCTTTGGAATCCCATTGAAATCAATTGAAATCTTTCGCAACTACATGCATCTTCCCGGATTTCATGCAATCCCCTCAAATATTTCAAAAGTTTTGATTGCAATTCCTCCAAAATCTTCTAAAATACTTCGTGATATTCAGCAATGATCTGAAATTCTGTCGAATTTCTTAAAATCCCTGACATCACATAAGAATCTCATGTGATCTTTGGAATTTCGTGAAATATACGGAATCCCTCAAATTCGTTGATATCTATTTGGAATTAATTGAAATTCTTCTGCAATTCAGTAAATACTATGAAATCTTCAGGAATCTCTTTGAATCTCTCAAAATCCCCTAAAATATTTCGTAAGACAATGAATGCAATCAGTTAAAATCTCTAAAACGCCCTAAAAAATGTGGGAATATTCCACATCAGCATAAATTTTTAGGATTCCCCCAAATCTCTCCATGTATTGTAAAATTTAAAAATATCTTTCGCAGCCCACTACAATTGCTCAAAGGCCTTTTAAATCCTAGTAGAATCTCATATAATCCTAAGAATTCCGTGAAATATACGGAACCCCTTGAAATCGTTGAAATCCTTTTTAAATTAATCAAAATCCTTTTAAAATGAAGATAACGCTTCGAAATCTCTGAGAATCTCTTCGATTCTCTGAAAATGCATGAATATATTTCAAAAGGCATTGAATTCAATCACTTGAATTTTCGAAATTCCCATTTCAGCCCTAAGAATCTGTTTGTTTTTTTCTAAATCTTGAAATCCCATTAGAATCCTATCCAATCTTTGAAACTCTGTGAAATATACGAAAAAGAGAAATAATGAAAATCCCATAAAAATCTTATATAGTCCTTGATACTATGTGAAAAACTTTGAAACATTAGGATATCCCTTGCATTTTCTGATACCTCATCAAAATAGAGGAAATCTTCAAAATCCAGATGAATCTTTCCGGAATTTTTTCAAATCACTTTATAAATTTTTAAATTCAATCAAATCTTTTCAATGAGATTAAAATTCTTTAAAATACTTTGAAATCCTTCATGATAGTCGAAGAATCTTTAAAGAATCTTTAAAACTCTGTGTAATATACGAAATGCCTTGAAATCGTTAAAATCCATTCCAAATAATTTGGATCACTTAAAAATAGGGTGCATACTTTGAAGCCTTGAGAATTTTCTCGAAGCCCTCACAATTCCTTGAAATGTTTTAGAAAACATCCAATGCCATCGATTGAAATCTCGAAAATCCCATAAACATCTTATATAGTCCTTTTGATACTACGTAGAAAACTTTGAAATATTAGGGTATCCCTTGCAATGCTTGAAAATCTGCATGAATCTTTCCGGATTTTTTTTATCACTTTTAAAATTGTCAAAAAAATTCAATCAAATCTTTTGAATTTCATCTAAATTCTTTAAAGCCCTTTGAAATCCTTTCTAAAAGTCGAAGATGATCTAAAATTCTTTGGAATCATCTTAAATCTTAAAATCCCCTCCAATCTTTGAAACGCTGTGGAATATACGGAATCCCTTGAAATCATTGGAATCCAATGGAAATCCCTCAAAGTCTCTCCGTAATCCCTCGAAATAGTTTAAAAAATATGGAATGCGATCGCTTGAAATCTCAAAAATCTCAATAAAATCCCACACAATCTTATAGACTTTCTTGGTATTTAGTGAAATGCTTCGAAATTATACGATATCACTTGAAATCTTTTAAATACTTCCAAAATAATGAAAATTCTCCATATCCGCATGAATCTTTCCAGATTTTTTCCAATCCATCCAAATATTGTAGAATTCATGCATACATTTTTGAACACTGATAAAATACCTTAATAATATTTTGAAATCCTTGGAATTCTCTTCGAATCCCTCAAAATCCTTGATCATTTTTCATATTCTTATTTTGAAATGATTTGAAATTCCGTGATATTTTTTGAAATTGCTTTACATTCTCAAAATGTCATATAATCCTTCAAAAATTGTGCAAATTATGTAAAATCTCTAAAAATCAGTTGAAATTCTTCAAATTCCATAAAATTATTCATGATATTCCGAAAGGTTTAGGAATTTAGTTAAATCTTTGGAAATCTCTAAAATCCCATAAATATCTGTGATATGTTCTGCAATCTCAAGAAATTTCTTGAAATCGTTGAAATCTATCCAAAGTTCAGTGAAACCTCTTCAGAGTCAAGTGAATTCTTCAAAATCCGTGGAAATCTTCCCGGATCTCTTAAAATTTTTTTAATATTTGAAAATCCATTGAAATCTCTTAGAAACACTCAAACTTCCTCGATATTCTTCAAAATCTTTAATATAACCTGGAAATCTCCATAAAATTACCGTAGATATTTTTAATGCTACGAGATATTATAATATCATTCGAATTTATTTCTATCTCCAAATTCATGGGAATTTCTCCAAATTTGTTGAAAATTTGTTGGAATATTCCTTAATCTATTGAAATCTCTTTCAGGCCATTAAACCTAATCGAAATCCCTTAAAATCTTTTACAATATTCGGAAATGCTTTCGAATTCCGTTACATCTTTTGGAATACTTGAAATTGCTTGGGATCTCCAAAATCTCACAAACATCCTATATAATCCCATAGAATCCGAGGAAATCTCGTAAATTCTCTGAAAATCAATTAAAATCCTGAAATTTTGTGGAAAATTACAAAATATTGAAATATTTCAGAAACTATTTGAAAACTTCAAATCAGTGAGAATCTTCCCAAATCTCTGAAAATCCCTCAAAATATTGCAAAAGCAATTAAGATCTCTCGCAGTCATCGAAATTCCTTCAAACTCTTCAAAATACTCTTTATTACTTAGAATTGCTTTGAGATTTTGCTTAACCTATAAATATCCTCGAAATTCTATGACATTTCCATATAATCCCTTGAAATTTCGTTACACCTCCTGAAGTCTATGCATGGCTTTCGATTCTTCAAAATCTTTAAAATTATTTTGAAATTCTGTGAAATTTTTGTAAATCTCTCGAAAGTTTCAAAATCTCACAAAAATCTCATGTAATACTTCAAAATTTATGAAAATCGCTTGAAATCTCTAAAAATCGGTCTGCATTCTTGAAATGATGTAAAATAGTTTATTATATTTGGGAATGCTTAAATATTTTTCTCATTCATTAAGATCTCTAAATCCATAGTATTCTTTCCGAAACTCTTCAAAGTTCAATAAGAAATTGTGAAATTCTTCAAAATCATTTGGAGGACATCAAGATTCTCTCTCCAAGATTCTCTTATATCTTTCTCAATCCTCGATATTCCATAAGAATCCCATATAATACTCCAAACTTCGTGCAATATACAAAATCCCTGGAAATCGTTGAAATCCATCTAAAATTAATTGTAATTCTTTGACAAATCCGGTGTACACTTTGAAATCTTTGGGGATCCTCCTTAATCTCTCAAAATCTCCTAAAATATTTCAAAACACATTGAATAAAATCCATCAAAATCCCTTAAGAATCTTATACAGTCCGTGAGATTGACGTGGTATTTCCGAACATTGAAATTCTTTATAATATTCAGATATACCTTGAAATCCTCTTGAATCTTTTGAAATTTCAGGAAAAAATCTGTAAGTCCGTAATATTTAAAATCCTTAGACATACTTGAAATCTCTCAAAATCTGACGGTATGTGATGAAGTCATCGAAACTGCTCCCAAATGCTCAAGTTCTATTAAAATTCCTTAAAAGGTTTTTAAATTTTTCGAAATCCCGTGAGATTATTTGAAATCACATAAAATTCCTTCAAATCTATTGATACCTTCTGAAATATTGTAGAGTCCCTTGAAATTTATTTTGCTCTATCAATTCCTTTAAAATTTAGAAAATCCTTGGTAATCTGTAGAACTTTTCATACTGTTTTGGAATCGAAATCCCTTAACCTCTCATAATCCTCTTTAATGACCAGAAATCTTTCAAATCTTTCAAAATCTTGTTTGCAGTTAAAATAATAATTAAAGTATTGTTGGTACATTGGTCGGAAACTTGAACTCAAACTCAACAATTATGGATCTAAAAGTGAAGAATTCTAGCAAAGAGTTTTAAAATAAGTTTTGAAAACCTGTCCCGATAAGAAAAAGCTCCCAATCAAATGAAGAGTGCACGATTAGAACAAGATTTGATCAAATTTCCTTAAAGTTGTAGGATTAAATGAAAAAATTGTTTTGAAGGATTAAACTCTATTTTACTACCTGCACTTGGTAAGGTCCTGTTTTTTTCAAATTTGAGAAGACCGAGGAAGATAAAAAGAAAAGGAAAAAGCAGGCGCTTAGTATGAAGTGAACTTCGTGAAGAAGAAGAAGAAGAAGAAGAAGAAGAAGAAGAAGAAGAAGAAGAAGAAGAAGAAGAAGAAGAAGAAGAAGAAGAAGTATTATAGTGTTGAGGAAAGGGTGATGGAGGGGGTGGACGCATGTGCGCGTAAGTGCGTCACAGCATTTGAAACTTGGTTGGTGGGGGGACTCGGGGGGTTGGGTTGGAGGGGGTAAGGGCTACAGCCACGAGCACCTGTGGATCTCTGCACGGTAAGCCGGTAGAGTCACTCACCGACCACCACCACCGAACCTCCATACTCCAAGGTTTCATTTTCAATCGGAAACTACCCGATTCAAAATCAAGATCGAAAATCAATCATTGATTTTTAATCCTACATTGTACGATCTCAAAACAAATCCGTCCTCAATTGCGACATAGTTGATAAGAAAAATCTATTCTTGTAAACAATCGTGTTTTCGGTGGTGGTAAACATTGACAGATCAAACAATTTTATTATTGTTTATTCAAGCGTGGTATATCCACCTATGGTGCTGTGATTCTCTGCATCCGTCCCACCAATAGTGTCTTAGTTTATTTCGTCTTGAAACTACGTGTGTGCGATTCCGAATTTGATTCAAGAAAAAGGACATTTTAACGGGTTATGAGCCCAGAATTTGATACTGAGAGTGTGATCTTTAAGATGCGTTGGAAGTGGGGAATTTGACACGTGCAGTGAAACTGGAAGATCTTGTGGACTAACAATTGTGATAAGAGAGGTAGAGTCATTCATAGAGAAAGGTGAAAGATTCTCACAAGTGCAGTGTCAATTGGAATTCTGGTGTGTCGACGGGTGATAGTAGCACAATCAGCAGTTTTGGATATCAGGATATGCGATTGCGGACATCATGCCTAGCACGATAAGAGGTAAGTTCACTAAGAAGAAAAGAATTTTTTCCAAGGTCGTTAGTCTCTGTACTTGGATACAAACTTCATTTCATGAGACAATGGATGATGTGTTGGGGGTGATAGAGAGTAATACGCTGGTCCTCAAACGTACGGATCCTATTTTATCTTGAGTTGCAACAAAAATGAGACACCAGAGGATGAGAATGTGGCTGTGTTGTTAGAGCTCAAGACTTGAAGCATTCTCTTTTTGAGAGATAAACTCTAATCTGGGAACGTAACAAATTAGCTGCAACAAACACGATCCCACTGTTTTTCATAATAAGGATTCAGAGATTCAGATGATGGTGATGTTCATCGACTGTTTTTGATGTTTTTAATCTCTGCAATAAGACACGAACCTTAAAAGTACGCTGATTCGGTGTTCTTTTGAGTTGCAAAAAAGTAAGATCACAGAGAATGAGCATGTAGCTGTGTTGTTACAGTTTGACACTTATGCTAAAAATGATAAGAATGGTTTTTCCGTATAATGATCTAGATGATGATGATGATGAAGTGCTTTAACTGCCTTTCAGCAGTTTTTTAATCTCTGCAATAAGACACAAACTGTCTCTCATGAGACAAGATTATGTTTGACACTTATGCTAAAAATGATTCGAATGTTTTTCTGCATAATGATCCAGATGATGATGAGATGCTTCGACCGCCTTATAGCAATCTTCTGATTCTTGCATTGAACACCAACTGTTTTTTATGAGACATGATAACAATCGAGAAGATGATGCGATTCTCTGACTGTCTTTCAGCAGTCTTTTCATCTCTCCATTATAATACTAACTGTCTGTTACGAGACATGATAATGTGTTTGAGATGATTATGATCCAGGATTTCATAAGGCGCGATAATGGTTTCGATATGATGACAATCAAGATGATGATGAGGTTTTTTAACTCTCTTTCGGCGTCCTTAAAACTTCTGCATAATGACACAAACTGTTTCTTGTACGACAGTATGATGCGATAGAGATTTCAATGATTACAATATCATGAAGAGATTTTCGATCGTTTTAAAGAAGTTTTCCAATCTCTGAATGAAGACACAAGTAGTCTTCCATGATACACAATCTTGCGTTCCAGATGATGATGATTACCATATGATGATGAGATTGACGGAGTTTCCCGTCAGTCTTCAACCAGTGTTCAGATTTCTGAATCAAAATACTACCTGTCTTTCGTAAGATATGATAATGCGTTTGAAATAATAATGACCCACACGATGATGACATTTTTCGACTGCCTTTCAGAAGTGTTTTCTGCCGTGAAAACTTAACAGTCACATAACTGACATTGCGGTTGAGGGTCATACTCTTACCCCTGGCAATGAAATAGTCGACCTAAACGACAATGCCACTTATGTATCGTTGAAGTTTAGACGACATTTACAATCTGTGTATTGAAAAAGGGATAGCTATCTTCAATAAGGCATGGTATTTTTTCAAAAAATGATGCCTCTTTCATAATGGTACCTTTGACAAGATATCTCTGACATAATGATATCTTCGACATAATCTTTAACATAATGATTTCTTAAACGTGATATCTTGAAAAAATTGACGTTCTTCATCCCCTTCCAGTGGTTTTTAAACCCCCGCATTAAGACACCTCAATGTCTGCTAGTCGCGAAACCGTGAACGCGATTCCCGATATTTTTTTTACCGTTCGAGCACTCGAGCGTCTGAAATAAACGGTTGATGGATCTTCCGTTACTCGCCAAAATCCATTGTTTACACATCAATATTACGCGTTTCATGAAATTTGTTTCGGTGAAAAGGCATCAATCAATGGCACTGAGCCACTTGGAGCACATTTCCAAATTATATAAATGAAATGATTGAATGGATTGTGCATAGTCGTTGGGATAATTAGCGAAGGGTAAGCGAAATTTATAAATTTGTAGAAGGTAACAGTACTCGCGTTGCGGTCGTGATGGCAGGGTCACTTCAGGTCAGTAACACACTGACAGCAGGAACGATATAAAGTGGCTCGGCAACGTGCACACGTAAAATACAGCTGTGTGCGTTGCACATACAGGTAACAGGGTACAGCACTCTATCGATCCGTAATCAGTAAATAAAGTAGTAAGGGTCAGATTATTCCTTCCTGATTCTCTTAAGTCGCTTAGGTATAATACCTATACTCTAGTAGAATTGTTGAATAAACAATTTTTGGAATTTCGAGTTGAACTGTATCATGAATTATTCATTTTTCTCAATCAAACCACTTTTTCAGCTGCAAATTTTGAGGCACATCCTTGTATAGTTGTCTTGAAAGTTAGAAATGGCGCAAAAGAAAAAAACTGTTTTACAAAAATAAGTATGAGAAAAATAGATGTCTACTTTCCATATATAATTTCCTCTTCAAAAAACCCACATGGTCTACGAAATCTTTGTAAATATGGGCTTCAAAATTGTTCTGAAAGAACGAACTCTTCGAATTTTATGCAACCATGATCTGGAACTTAGACAAATATTTTTTTAATATAAGAGCAGGCACTGTGTGTTTATAAACTTGAAACGAAGTTATACATTAGAAACAAAAATGTTTGATCATAGGCAAAGTTACTCGAAAACTTGATTTGATGTTGTACAGTATTTTCTGCTTATTGTATGAAGATGATCAATAGTTTACTAATGCCTAATCGAAACAGAATCCATTTCGTACAAAAGAAGTCCTTCTTCCCGTTTTACTAGGTAGAGCTTGTATTTTGCTGAAACGATTTATGAGTGCACTCTATGAACATCATGACCATGGTCCTAAGGTTTGATTTTGAATCAAATGGATTTTCTTTTAGACTGCTGACAACAGTAGAAAAACCTTATTGTCCTAGACTTATCGTCGTCATCATCTAGAATCCACCAGTATGTTTCGTGAAAGACACTTCGTGTCCTAACGTAGATGTTGGAAGACTGCAAAAAGGCAGTCGAAAAACCTCATCATTGTATGGTAATCCTCATCATCTTAAACACACTATTGTTTCTCATAAAGACAGTTTGGCTCTCCATGCGGAGATTAAGATACAGCTTAGAAACAGTCAAAAAACGCCATCATTATCCACATCGTTATCATATCAAACACATTATCACGCTCCATAAAAGACAGTTTATATCTCAATAAAGATAATTAAAGACTGCTAAAAGGCAGTTCAAAAACCTCATCATCATATTGTAATCATCATAATCTAAAACATGCCATTGTGTCTCGTAAAAGATCTTTGTGTCCTAATGTAGATATTATAAGACTGCAAAAAGACAGCCGAAAAGCTTCATCATCATATGATAATCAGCATCATCTTAAACACACTATTGTGTCTCGTAAAGAAAGTTCGGCTCTTCATGCAGAGATAAGGATACAGCTTAGAAACAGTCAAAAAAAGCTATGATTTATCATCTCAAACACATTATCACACTCCGTGCAAGACAGTTTATATCTCAATAAAGAGAAGTAAAGGCTGCTAAAAGTCAGTTGAAAACCTTATCATCATATGGTAATCATCATCATCTTAAACACACTATTGTGTCTCGTAATGAAAGCTTGGCTCTTCATGCAGAAATTAAGATACAGATTAGAAACAGTCCAAAAACTCCATCATTATCCACTTCATTATCATATTGTAATCATCATCACCTGAAACACGCTATTGTGTCCAAGAATATTAAAAAAAAAAAAATCAAAAAATTGTGTTTCCAAAACCAAGAATGCTGCCACGTATTCGCAAACATAAATAGCAAACGAGCGCATTTCGTGATCGCGTGACCTGTCAAAATCTACCTAACTTCCCATGCAATTAGATCTTACTCCTTTCTCCTTAGATTGGAAGTTCGCGACACTGGTGACCGAAATTTTTATGGGTTTTCCCTCTCAAAGCCGTGGTTTTCACCTAAAGTGCGTCTGCACGCTAGTTGTAAACCAAAACTAAAGATTTCCTGAATTCGTGACTTTTCTGTAGATAATAAAAAACCCGTACTGTGATTTATGTCATAAAAGACAATGTAATTCAAGAGTCGTTCATTGGTTGGCAAGTCATGAGTTTAGTGATATTAACGAGGTTTCCTAATGACTTTTGTTTTATTCAACGAACATTGCTTGATTGGCAATGATACAATCTCTAGTCGAATTTTTGTCAACGTGGCAAAGTTGCGAAATTGATCAGTTGCAGTAAATTTCAAAAGAAATATTGCAACATTTATATGTGTGAGTGTGATATCAACCATTCAGAATCGATATCTAAATCAATTTATTGGGAAGAAAGGATACAATCGGTCAGTTTATGAGGAAGATCAACGAACTTTTTGAAAAAGCCCAAACTTCGGACATCTAATCCTTTTGCATCTGCATAATCAAAATATATAAAAGCAATAAGAACCTAAAGTTGAGAATCAGGAATGATGAATGAATCAGGAAAATAAAACAAACAACGCAATATGCATTTTGTTTCCAAATATAATTAGGAAAATCCAAATGCCACAAAATGAATTCAAATAAATCAAATAATTATAAACAAAAACCAAAGAAGTCTACATGGATGCAGATCATTCCGAATTATTAAAAAACAAAACACAGTTAATTCGAATAAATTAAAATAAATTAGAATGAATCCAAATAAGTCAAGATAATTAAAAAACAAAACCAAATAAGTCCGAAAACAAAATCTAATTCAGGTCAAATAAATCCACAATAAATCAAAATAATCAGGAACAAAACACAATCAATTGAAATAACTTAAAATGAATCCAAGTAAATGAAATATTGAAAAACAAATAAGCCCAAATAAATAATAATGGAAGAACTTGTAATGAAATAATGGATCTAGATAAATTATATTATTTGAAAACAAACTTAGATAAGTCCATATAAATAAGAATTAATACGACTAAAAGAATGAAGATAAATTTGAATGAATCCAAATAAATTAAAATTAATCCAAATGCATCTAAAAATATCCATAAAGTCTGAATGGATCTGAATAAATTTGAATTAATTAAATAAATAACGCACGGAGTTCGTGTTATTTTCAAGAATGAGAGAAATCTAAGAGAAATTGATGTCTCAAGTTGAATGATTCTACAGTGAGTTAAATAAATTACGGTAAATCCGAATGAATTCAAGAATGTTTTAATATTATTATTTCATGATCATAAGGATTGATGATAAAATAACTGGGATCATTTCGAATGGAACTAAATCAAAATAAATCCAACTAGACTCAAATGAATCCAAATAAATTTCAATATTTAAAAACAAAACTAAAAAACTGAAATCATCAAAATGAATCCAAACAAATGCAGATGGATACAAATAGATGAAAAAAAATTTTGAATATATCCAGATGAGTCTAAGTAAATCAATATGAATATAAATAAATTGAAATAATTGAAAAGAATCAAATAAATTAAAGTAAATCAACAAGTATTCAAATAAATCAATATAAGTTGGAAGAATCGAAAACAAAACAAAGTAAATAAGAAGAAATCTAAATCAATGCAACAAATTTAAATGAATTCAAATAATTCGAAGTAATTAAAACAAAACTTATTGAGTCTAAGTAAATAATAATGAATTCAAATTAGTTGAAAGAATCAGGAACAAAACCAATGGAGTTGAAATAAATACAACTCAGCGTAAATGGCTAAAGATGAACAGAAATAAATCTAAATAAATTTAAAAAGATCGAAATACGTAAGAGAAGCTGGTTTATTCAAAAGGAGGTGTAATCAAAAAAAAAGATGTTCCACGGTGAAAAAATGGAATAAAAGAAATCGAAGTAAATCTGTGTGCCTCCAAATGAGCACAAATAAATGTTGAAAAATCGAAAAAATTAAAATCAAATCTGATAACTTCAAATGATTCCGCTAAATCCAAATATTATAAAATGAACTCAAAAGAATCCAAATAAACCCAAATCAATTAAAATAATTTTTTTAAACGCAATAAATTAAAATAAAAACGAATGAATCCAAATAATTAAAAAAGAATATAAATAATCAAAAACCAAACCAAATAAGTTCAGATCCAAATAAAAATTTGAAGAATCCAAATGAATCCAAATGAATTCAAATAAATACAAAGTATTTAAAATAGTTAAAAAACAAACACAATAAATTGAAATAAACTCAAATGAATCCAAACAATTCAAAATGAAACCAAATGAATCAAATAATAAAAAACGTAACAGAAGAAGTGCGAATCCAAATGAAAATATGAAGAATTAAAAACGAAATCAAGAAGTCCAAATGAATCCGCATACATCCAAATTAAACAAATTCAAATGAATTCAAAGAAACCAAAATTATTTAAAATAATAAACTCAAATGAATCCAAATAATTCAAACCAAATCCAAATATATCCAGATAGATCCAAGCAAATTAAAATAAACGACGTAAGAAGGCAATTTTTCCTACAATAAGTTCAAATTCTAGAAAAATAGGTGTCCCAATGTTACATAACTTAATAGAAATAAAATAAATAAAAGTCAATTAAAGTGAATCTTGATGAATCAAAGGGAGTGTAATGAAAGTGCAACGGAAATGAATTAATTTTTTTTTAATGCAAATAAATTCAAGAAATTCCAAACAAATCCTATTAAATTGAACTAAATGAAGAAAAATCCTAGGAATCCAGGGAACTACGAACGAGGAGTTTGAAGAAGAAGTAAAAGTAAACTATAAGTATAAGCTTTAGTATCAGTGAGAACTCGTTGGGCCCTATTCTACCAAAACGACAAAATCCTATAATCTACCTAACGCCTAACCTTATGCACGGGTTGTTATATGAGCACTATGTAAGCAATAGTTGACTGTGTGCGTGCCAGCAGGGTAGGTATGTGCCCAGGTAAGTGTTTGCATGTGTTTATGTACACGCTGCTGGTTCGTTGACCCTCGCCTTTTGTTCGACGAGCCACGAAACCAGCAACCGGCAACCTGATGGCTCAGGACCGGCCTGGCCCGGCCGAAAGTTGGGTAATCGAACGAATAACGATCCAAGGACTTTGCCACCTGCCACGTCAAAAATCCTATCCTGCCTTACAAACTTACACACAAACGCACTCAAGCCTGCCTGCCTGCCTGCCTACCTGCGTACAGCAGAGGCTACAATTGAGCAAGTCTTATATAATTATATACTTATAGTACTACTATCAGCAAGAAAATTCAAGTAATCTGGTTTTTGAGCGTAACTCAGCCAAAAAAAAAAATGCTAGCGGAATAATTGAACAGTAATTTCGAATCTTCAATTGTTTCACATTAATGGGGTCGAAACCAGTGATCTAAAAATTTTTTTTGCTCATTTTTAGACTGAAAAAAGTAAAAAGTAAGGATTTTTGGAGACAATTTGAAAGAGTCAAGTTCAGAGCAATATTTTTAATTGAACATGATAAGGTAGAAGCACCAGTTATTGTCACTGTGCTAGTTATTGGCACCTTCTAAAATTTTCGTTGAATTTTAAGAAAATGTGAACATTTATTGCATTTCATTAATATTATTTCAATTCTACTATTATTTTTACATCTAACGATACACACAACTTTTACAAAATAATGTCAAATTTAGTTGTAAAAAATTGAATTAACTTTAATTCTTAGGTTGTCAAGAATTTATCGGGTTTTACGAAGGAAATCTTTAGCTAACATTATTTTTAATTTTTTTATAGTAACGTAATAAAAAGGTGATTCTGTTTCAATTTTTGCAGACATTTTAAAGAAATATTCAAAATTGAATAAAAATAAGAATAAAACGTCGGTAATAATTTATTTATCAATTTTGTGGGGAGGAGGAGGGCAATGGAAATTAATACAAAAGGTATGGTCTCTTGCTATTGTCACCCCAGTGCCAATAACTAGATCGTGCAATTCTGGATACTTTCATTTGTTGGCACCCCTGTCTCGTCAGAAAAAAGTAAGGTTATGTGACCAAGTTTAACACGATAAGCAGGAAAATTTTGTGATGGCACGTAGTATTTCATACATATTTTCGGCAAAAAACTGTTAAAATTTAAGGATCCACAGAAATAAAGTAAATTATTCAGATATAATTCACACGAATCATTATTAGGTAGAAGTAATATTTAATATGTCTCCAATAAAAACATTTTCTTAAAATCAATGTTTTAATGTAACTGATTAAATATTGAGAGGTTCAGTGAGTGCAGTGCCAACCACTAAAGTTTTAAAACTATATACTTATTTTT
The DNA here is from genome assembly GCA_011762715.2 of Neuroterus valhalla. NCBI lineage: Eukaryota > Metazoa > Arthropoda > Insecta > Hymenoptera > Cynipidae > Neuroterus > Neuroterus valhalla. Next base: position 204 of record WSXT02018468.1, on the reverse strand, counting down.
ACTAATTTTTCAAGTTTTTATCATTTTTTGTATAATAATTGAACATTGCAAACGATGTGAGACAAGTAACCGGCTATCAATTAGCGATTTCGAATAGGTTCAAAGCCCTTCAAGAAGAAGGTGATAATAATAATAATAACGACGATGAGGCAGACCCGGACACCTTATGGCACAATATACAGAACACAATTAAAGCGGCCGCGA
>WSXT02018457.1:0-14261 GCA_011762715.2 Neuroterus valhalla | reverse complement strand
TATTTTCTTAGCTTAACGATAGAAAATTCTACCTTTTTCTGAAATTTTCAACTTTTTCCCACTTTTGATTTGAAGTGAGTGAATATTTAATTTAAGTTAACAAGATTAATTGTTTATGGCTCTCTTCTTTTCAACTTTGCCTCACATTTTTAGTTGTGAACAAATAATACATAAACATCAGAGAGGAACATATTTTGAATAGTATTGCATTTTTTTGAGTAAATTACTTTTGTTCTTTTCTCAATGTTCAAAAAAAAATTAATCAAGACAAAGAACCTAAATTCATTTAGCGAAATTCGAATTTCGAATTTTCTACTAAAATTATGGATCTTCAAAGCAAAAATTGAATGTTTAAGGAAGTAGTTCAACTCTCAACCAAAGAGTTGAATTTTTGACCTAAAAACATAAATTTTTAATCAAAAATATAATGATAACATGTAAGAGAAAAATTTGTATTTTAGATGAAAGAAAAAATCTAATTCAACCAGCCATTAAGTCAATGCAATCTATTTGGGTTTCATTCAAAGTCCATTCAGTTGAAAGTTGAACATATCAGAAAAAACCACAACTTTCGAGCATTTATCTGTAAGAAAATGGGTAAAAACAATAATAAATTTTTTAAATAATCATGTTTGTTAACTCGCATTAATTATAACCTTTACTAAGTGAAAAGTAGACAAGGTGTCGTGCACATAATACGTCACATGATTTGGGGGGGGGTCCAGCTCAGTGTGGCACAATGGTGAAAAACTACAATAAAAGTCGAAAAACCGCGTTACATGGGGGGGGGGGTCAAAACTCGTAAGCAATTGCGTTACGTTATACTTTAATGGCCCCCAAGAAGCTTGAGCGTTTAGAAAAAACCGCAACTTTTTAGAACTAATCTAAGAGAAGGAAGTTATAAACAATATTAATTTTTTTGAACAATTATTTTTGGGGAATTAAATTATATATTAACTCATCCCGAGTGAAAAGTGGGCAAAAAGTTGAAAATTTCAGGAAAAATGCAAGTTCCTCTCATTAAACAAAGAAAATATTATAAGCAATGATAATAAATTGTTTAAACAATTATTTTTCGACATGAATAATTATTACTTTAATCTAATTGAAATGTGATAAAAAGTTAAACATTCCAGGAAAAACCGCAACTATGTAGTATTATTCTAGAATAAGATAACTATGAACATTTACAATTTGTTTAAACAATTATTTTTTCTAAATTATATTTAATAATTACTTACTTCAAGAAAAAGTAGACAAAAGGTTGAAAATTTCAGGAAAGAAACACAACTTTCTAGCACTTATCTAAGAAAAAATGGTTATAAACAATAATAAATTTTTTAAATAAGCATGTTTGTTACCTCGCATCAATTATTACCTCACTAAGTGAAAAATGGACTAAAAGCTTTAGAGTTTAGAAAGAACTGCAACTTTTCAGCACTAATCTAAGAGAAGGAAGCCACGAACAATAATGATTTTTTGAAACAATTATTTTTGTTGAATTAAATTATATATTAACTCACTATACAAGTGAAAAGTTTGCGAAAAGTTAAAAATTTCCGAAAAAAACGCAGATTTCTCTCATAAAGCAAAGAAAATATTATAAGCAATGATATTAAATTGTTTGAACAATTATTCTTTCGACATGAATAATTAATACTTTAATTTATTTGAAAAGTGATAAAAAGTTTAAAATTTCAGGAAGAAACCGCAACTATGTAGTATTTATCTAGAAGGAGATAGCCATAAACATTTACAATTTTTTAACAATTATTTTCGCTTAAATGTGAAAAATGGACAAAAAGTTGAAAATTTCAGAAAAAACCGCAATTTCGTAGCATTATTCTAAGAAAATATTGTTATTAATAATAAAAAATTGTTTCTCACTCTAACTGAAACGTTGAAAATAAGTTGAAAATTACAGAAAAAACCTTGACCTTCTAACCCTCTGCTAAGAGAAAGTTGTTAAAAACAATAATAAATTGTTTCCCAATTTAAATAAACATTTAATTATCAGCATGAAGTAGTATTTCATGTATTTGAAACAATCTGTGTTAAAAAGGCCGCAAAAAAATCAATATTAGTGCCAAAAACTCGAAAAATCCATTTTTCAACTTATGGACGTTTTTTGGGACCCTATAAAACAAACTTATGGGGGTGATATTTGGAAAGTAATATTTTATTTGCATTTTGTGACTAACTTTGAAGAGAAATGGTGAATTTCCGAACTCGATTCACGTGGGATTGATATTCTGAATGAAATTTACAAAAACGTATTTTTTTCTTACGGGAAATACCTGTTCAACTTCATGGGGCTAGCGCCACATCTAAATATTATTTTCTTTAAAAAAAAAAATGCATTCATTTTTTTCTGGATTCGAACAAATTGCCGGGCGTTTTGCATAAAAATCCGAAGAAAATTTTTTGGACCAGCCTAGTGTGGTATCATCCTTTAGGACATGAAATATTAGAAACATTAAATCAAAAAAATTTGAGGAAATGGGCTCACACTTTCATCTTGAAATGAAAAAAGCTGGAGGTAATGACAAGAAAAGCAGTAAAAGTCGTTTGAGCGTGTTTAATTTAGATCTAGGTCAGTACCAAGGGCAAAGTCCCTTTATATTTGTTACGGCCCTGCAAGTGCAATCGACCAGTAACCCGTGTGAAACAGAGATAAAGTTTCCGTTTGGCAAACTTTTCGGCCGATTAAATACTTCGGCCTGGGTTCCAGTCCTAAGCCTTTAAATTTTTCAAACTGTCCCAAGCAGAAGGCGGGTGAATAGATTCATGTGACCTAAATCTATTCAGACACCTTCGAGAAAGTTGAGCATCGCCAGCAGCTTCAACACGACAGCGTTCAATATCTTAATTTAGTCTCAGAAAATGCAAGCTTGAAGCTACCAACAATCTCCTCTTACATTGAAATCATTTTTGCCTTTTTAAAAAGTGAGTCATCCTGGCAGTTAAATATTTTATTCTCTGAAACTGAAAAAAATTGCAGAAAGGCTTCTCATCTGCAGACTTACGAGAAAAAAGTATAGAGGAAAGAGAAATTGAGACATTATTCGAAACAGGAAAACTGTACTCAATAAGATACGCAGACGATGAAAGAAGAGATGAATCTAATTACGAGAGTGTTGAGTTATGGAATGGACAGGAGATAAACGAAGAAAGCACAGAAGTGTGAGAAGTCTGCATGAGAGATTTCCGAGATGGTTCAATCTAGGCTTTTGAAGAGGACCTGAGGAAGGTAGAGGGAAACAGAATCGCACAAGCGTGTGCCCAAGAGATTATTGACAAAAAAGAAAGGGGCAAGCTCGGACGCTCGAAATGGGGAAAGAGGAATGCAAAATAAGCTTCGAATATAGTATGCATGTGAGATGTAGAGAATGGTTGGTGAGAGAAAAAGAGATGAGGGTAATGTAAGGAGAGAAAAGATAGGAAGAAGTTTCGGAGCCAAGGTACAACAGCTGTTATAGGATGATGAAGAGTAAGAAAGAGCCGGAATAATGGAAAATGATAAGAAGGGGAATACACGAAATTGCGTAGTAAGATTCAGACTGGAAGAGGGAGTAAAAGCATGTAGGATTAGATGAATAGGAAAGAGAATATGTGTAGAATATGGAGGTATGAGCAGGTATAATGTTTGTGTTTGTCAGAGTTTCACAGGTTACAAAAGTAGAGGGAAGAGTACGGCAGAAAAAATGGAGTGAAAAGAGCTACACTTTTTTAGAATGATAGTAGTAAGAGGCAGCATTAAAGTAGTAGTAGCAGTAGTAAGAGGAAGGATTGTAGCAGAGAAATGCAGGAAAAGAGACAGGAGGAACGGAGGGAAGATATAAAACAGGAAATAAGACGGGAAATGGAAGAACTCAGGATAAAGTGGGAGAAAGTGAGGGAAAACTTGAAAAAAAGGATGCAGAACCTATAGCGACAACTAGATACGCTAACTAGATACCTAGAGAAGCAGGAGGAGCCAGAGGAAAGGTTGAAAAAAATAGAAAGGATAATGGAAAAGAGTAAGAGAAAGGAATGAAGGAACTATATAGTGATAAAAGGTATAAGATTGAAGGAGAAAAAAATGAAGGAAGGTGTACAAGAAATGCTAGATAGGATAAATGCGAAGGTACTGATAGAATGAGTGCAAAGTATAGGAAAAGATGATGGAAGAAAGGACAAAATGGCGCTAGTGAAACTGAAGAATAGGAAAGATAAGAGGGAGGAAATGACGAAGAAAAGGCAATTATATGAAGTGAATAGAAAATATAAGATGATTGGACATGGGAACAAAGGAATATACAGTACAATTTCAGGAAAACAGCAATAGAGGAACGGGAAGGAAACGTGGGTTAAGTATGGGGAAATAAAAATAAGAGGAATATGGTAGCATTGAGATGAAGAGGTAGAACAGTTGGTTAAAAGTGCGGTGTTGGTAGACTGGGAGAGAAAGAGAGGGAAGGGGGTGGGGCAAGAAATAGTAGAAAGCAAAAAGAAAAAGAAAAGTCAAAGAGGGGTGATTTAGAACAGTAGAGGTAGTAGTGATGATTGAAACGTGGCTAGATGAAAAAGGATGTGAAACAGTAAGGAGAAGGTTACTAAAAGTATACAGTTAGCAGATTCAACATGCAAAGAAGAGGAATAGAAGAGGCAGAGCAATGGGAGGAATGGTGATGGGAATAAGGAAGGAATATCTAGCAGGTAAGGATAGGAGAGTAATGAAGGGGGAAATGGAAGGATTATTGGTAGAAGAGATAAAGATGGAAGGAGAGAGATGGAAGATAGTGGGAGTGTATGTGAAGGAGATATGCAGGAGAAATCTAAGGAGATAAAAGAGCTGATGGAAGAAAATGGAAAGGAGATTAAGCTTGTAATAGGAGGAGATTTCAATGCAAGAACAGGAGATAAAGGAGGAAGGGAATGAAGAGAACAGTGAAGAATAAAATCCAAAGACAATGTACTGAATGGAGAAGAGAAGAAATTGTTAAAGTGCTAAGAGGAAATGGGATGGTTTGTCATAAATGGAAATATAGAGGGGGATGAGGAAGGTGAACATACACGTTTGTGAGGGGAAAAAGGAACAGTTATTGATTATATGATAGTGGACGACAAGGTAACAGAGAAGGTCAAGAAACTACGGGAAGGATACTGCATAGATTCCGATAACTTTCCATCAATTATAACGTTAGAAAAGGATAAGAGTATCAAAGATACGGGGAAAGAACGGGAATGGATGGAAAGTGAAAGTAGCAGCGATGAATATAGAAGAAAAAAGGAGAAAATACTGAGATGTGTGATGAGGAAAGAGAGGAGGAAAATAGGAGGTTCAAAGAAGAGGCAGAGGAAGCTAGAACAGGAGAAGAGGTTTGTAGAGTAGTATATAAAGAGAAGAAAAGGAGGAAAAGGGTGAACCAGCATATAGAGACGAGAAAGAGGACATAACAAGAGAAGAAATAATCAATGTTTTGGGAATGATAAAAGAGGGGGAAGCCCGGGGTCTGGATAAGATTCCGAATGAAGTATAGAAATATGGGGAAACGAACGAAAGGAATGGGCATGGATAATGTGTAATAGGGTATGGAAAGAAGAGGGTCGGCCAGAGATATGGAAAGAAGGGTTAGTGGTACCGATATTGAAAAAAAAGCGAAAGTGAGGAGGTTGTAGAGGTTATAGCTTATGGGGGTTGGGAGGGTTTGAGAAACACTTAGATGAGAAGAAATCGACATTGAATGTAGGGAAAACGAACATAAGAGAATTAGAAGAGGAGGTGGAATAAAAAAAGTATGTACTGGGAGATGGAAGGGAGTGAAGTCAGAAGAAGTAAAAAAGTTCAAATATTTGGAATACACCTTGCAATTGAGTGGAGATCATAAGGCACATTTAAGAGGAAGGATGAAGAAAGCGGCATGTGTAAGGACGCTGGTATGGGGAATATGAAAAAGGAGATTCAAGAAAGGTTTGATACCCTGGTATGGCCAGTTGTAGGATATGGAGCAGAAATATGGGGATAGAAGGAAAGGGAAGAGACGGAAAGGTTACAGGAACGATATGTGAGATGGACTCTGGGAGTGGATTGGAAGACACGCATATATAAGGTGAGAGAGGAAACACAAAGGGATAAATTAAGTATCAGAGCAGGGAAGAGGGCACGGAAATTCGAAGAAGAACTAAGAGGAAGGGGAAAGGGAGGGGAGTTGGCAGGAGAATTTCTGGCGGAGGTAGAAGAAAGAAGTGGGAGGGTGATTGAGTTAACAAAATGGGAAGGAGAAAGAAGAGAGTTCCTAGCAGATAGACATATAGGAGAGGAAATTGGAGTGAACTTTGAAGAATTAGAACGAAGAGATGAGGAAAGTCAATTATTAGAACGATGAGGAAGGATAATGGAATAAAAGAACAGAAAAATGGTATAAGATAATAAAAAAAAGGACTACCAAAGTATTTGGAAAAGGGGTGGGGGGAGAGATGGACAAGGGTAGCAAGATTTAGATTGGGTAACGAGGTCAGGGAAGCGTTGCATTGGGAGGAAAAGGAGGAAAGAAAGTTCAGAATATGGGAATGGGAAAATGAAAAATGGGAACACATATGGGGAGAATGTATGAGAGGAATGGAAGATAAAGGGAGCTGTCAACAGAAAATGGGAAGGATTCTGGGGTGGCAGGACAGGGGGGAAGCAAGAGAAGCGAATAAGATACAATGAAATAATGATTTTTTAAAGAAAGAAGTTAAGGTGGAAGAGAAGTGGAAGAAAAAGAAAAGAGCAGTCACACAGAAAAAGGTGGATCAAAAAAACACTCAAACACTCGATCACTCGTTGTTCACTCGCTCACTTGCTCTACGTCTTTCAGTCGCCCCGTCACAACGCCTCGTTACGGTATGATAAGAATTTTGATAGGTATATATGTATATATTAGGAAGTAAGATAGGCTAAGAGAAAAAAAGAAAATTGTTGGAAATCTTCGTATGTAAACGAACGGAGGTTATGTAAACCCTCAGAAGACCCATTATGAATAAAAAAGAATAGGCAGCACAAACTCAGAACGAAGTCGTAAGCAGATAGGAATCAGAAGAGTGTTCGAGACGAAATATAATAAATAGTTCGAAAGGTCTTATGTAAGAATTGACGATAAGAAAACATGCAATGATTATGTCAAGACTTCTACACCTGTGAAAGGGAGAGAGTATAAACAAATAAGGAAGAATAAAAGTCTAAATGACTCACATCGGAATATACTCTTCAAATCTGAAAGTGTTGCGTTGAAAAGTGAAGAATTAATTTAAATCTAAGGAACTAAGTTGACTCACTGAAACGTGTTTCAAGGTACTAAAAGAGGTCGTTAGAGAGAATAGTCCGGAAACCTCTTGAGTCCTTGATCTGCGCTCTAATTAAATAGAATAAAGGGAAGAAACTCTACGCTTTACGTGTAGATAAAGCCATTCAGGAGTGCTGGAACAAGGGTTTGAAGTTACGGGAGGTGTTGCGGACGAATGATGGGAGAGGTCCCGACTCCAATTCCCATTTTCAGTATAATGTCGTTAAATGTTTCCCATCTCACCATTTAAAAGTGTTCCAATTAGCTTCTGATTTCAGGTATTTGAAATCTTCTCTATATAATCCTTTGTACCATTCAGGCTTCAAATAAAAATTTTCAGATTTCCTCCAGTCGAATATATATTGGATGCAGAAAAGGAGAGGAAAATCTGAAAAAATATATTGTAGAGCCTTTTCCACTACTTTAATTTACTCTCGAATTTCCAAGGACCGTTAAAGACTACTGTCCTTTCTATCTTTTTACACCAAGTTTTATCTGCTTCTAGCTTCTTGGTACTTTTCCAATAGTTTCGCTCCGACCATTAGTATAACATTTCCTCAACCTAGGTTTTTATCGAGATGAAGTTTGAGCCAGTCTGACTTTGAAGTTAGGCGTTAAGAACAGCTGCTCTTCTCCCACGGACCATGTCAAAATATCTTGTTGGATGTTGCCCAGTAGGTGAGGAAGTTGCTACATGTGTGCTCTAAGCTTCTGGAGGAATGAGGTCAAGCGTGACGTTCAATGCGGTACGGTTTTCACGAAATTGAACAGCACCAGGAATACTGAATGAGAAAAGGAAAAACAGGTTGCTGAATTGTAAAAAAGGACATTAGTGGAAGGAGTAATTGATTTACGAGGATGGGAAATTCAGAAATCTAAGAGACGAGAACCAGTGTGAATATCTCTCCTCAATTTTGATCAGGTAGTTGAAGTGACCGGATCGGTTGGATGAGAAATTAAAAATTGAAATAAAAATGTGTATCCTATGTAGAATGTGATGAGATTGTTGTCAGTTTTGTGGAAATACTGAGAATTAACAAGGGTATTTCATCATCCCATTTAAAAAGTAAGAGAAATGAGAAAAATCTTTGCCCATTTGTAATTGAGTCAAGAGTTTTTTGAAAGTCAAATCGCAAGAATTAAAACTGATGGATATTTTGTAATTCATAAAATAATAACAAAATTATTAGTCATCATGTGATAATTTAAAATGGTAGGGGAGAAGCGGCTAACGCGGCGCGGCGGGTAATGCGCCGCAGTCGCTGTTACCAGAACTTACGTATTTCAAACGAGTGAGGTTAGGTTCAGTATATGCATTTATGAATGCAATTGAGTATATAGAAAGAATTAGGGTAATAGAGTTGATTATTTAATCTTTAAGATGGAAAGATCGTTTTTGAGTGTTCCCGGTTTTCCTCATCTATTCTGACACTCATGAAAAAACTTTTACTGCTTGTAGGATTTTTTTCCGAACGTATTAGAACATTATTATTATTATTGATCTCTCGATTTTTTCGAAGAAATCCATGTATCACAAATACGTAAAATTTGTTAACATTCGCAGAAAAAAGTCTTATTCCGATACGATACACAAGCGGGTAATGTGGCGCGGACGGCCATTTTGATGGTAAAATGTGGAAATGCTGTGTATTTCATGTTCATAGCTCGGTTCATAGTTTTGGACACTAATTACTTCTGAAAAATAACATCTAATTGGATATAAGCAATTGCAAATAAACATAGATATCTGATTTTACTGAAATTGTGCGTTTGATTGTTCGAAAATTCTTCCTTATTGTCAAACAGATCAACTTAATAGAGCGCGCTACATTAACCGACAGGTAGGGTAAGTTGACGCACGTAGAATTTTTCAGGAGATCTAATAATTAAGTATTATTATTGATTTAGATTCAGTTTACCTTATAAATAAAGCAAAGCTAAGATATCAATTTATGTTATAAATATTTTTAAATGGCATTATTAATTATATTTCTCTTTCTATAGCTTGTTGAATGTTGTGCGCGCCATAATAGCCGCTTCTCCCCTAGAGTACAATCAATAAACCCCTTAGACCTGAATCCTGGTCCAAGCAATGACCAAAAGAAATGCAGTATTTATTTATGAAAGCAAGGTGAAAAAACAACAAAACGTCAGGGGTATTTATTATAGAACATTCCTAAATTTTAAAATTTCTCAAATATAATATTTTAGATAAAAATATTATTTGTGGATGAGTTCTTGTTCAAAGCTTATGGTTGTTATTACAGAAAGGTTGAAGATGTAGTCATAGTGAGTAAATATTAAAACAGGAATATCGAAGTCGTTGTCATGTTATCACTTTTGGAGTATACGTAATCATCATTAATTTCCTGAATCATAAATCAGAGGTAAGTAGTCTGTAATATTTCAGAAAGGATTTGTTAATGGATATTGAAAATGATAGAAATTGATATTTGAATATTTACCATTGTTTTCAAAATTTCAGGTGGACGTAGTTTAGAACAGAATTTATTATTAGAACATCACTTATAAAAGAGAATTTGTCAATAAAAAGTAGAAGAAGATAATTAATAAACAGGTGGAACTATTATTTATTTAAAAGCAGGAGCTGGAACCGTCCTGCCCTCATCGTGAATCTCCAAAAGTGAGGATATTGTAATTACATCAGTGTGTGTTAGTACACTGACCAGGAAAGGTACCAATTTCACTAAGATTGTGATGTAAATAATCTCACAGATATATAATTAGAAAGAAGTGCATAAACCAGAATTTGAGAATTACCAAAAATATTTTTCTTTTTTATTATTTGAATACTTAATCAAAGATTTTAGAAAAGTCATCGAAAGAATTCAAGGATGGAATTGTAAGCTTCATTGAGATGTTCAAGATCAGTTTTTTTGTTAATGCAGTTATCAATTCCTTTTTCCATGTAAACCATTTCAGCAAAGGGGCCCTTTTTATTTCATTATTCTCTTTGTGTAAGCCGGTAATTTCATCCCAAAGGAAATAGTGATGAAATTTATCATTTGGGTTGTAAAGAAGATAGTCATAACGTTATCATAGTTCAATCGGACACTATTAATGTGTTCATCACGTTTAATGTGGAGTGATCTCTTTGTTTGGCCCGTGTAACATTTTCCACAAGCACAAGCAAAGCGATGTACAAAATTAGTTTTTTCTAAGATTTCTAAGCGATCTTTACCTAGTTGAATGATTTCATCAAGTTTTGAGTCTAGACTAAAGGTACTTTTAATCTGAAAGTGTTTTCAAACTTTTTTTTTCACGTTTTTAGAGAGTTTACCGTAATAAGGAATCGTAATCATCTTACCACGGTCAACTTCTCCGTGGTTATTGTTCAGAGTATTGGGATTGTTGAGTCTGTTATTAATTTCTCTTATTCTATCATTTATATGTTTTTCAGATATATGTTGTGGATAGTTATTCAGAAGAAGATAATGTTCAACAATTTCAATATTTTCGTTGTGAAATTCTTTATCAGACAAGAGGATGACAGAGTCAACGATATTTTTAATAATGGCCACTTCTTGTTGTAGGGGGTGTTTGGAGAGGAAATTGAGTGAACGACCTGAGTAAGTCAACTTCCGATGCCAGTTTGTTGAGATGGTAACATTTTCATTTTAATGATGCTGATATTAAGAAAGTTAAAAGTATAATTGTTCTCTATTTCATGAGTCATGTACAATCTATTGTGATAAGAGTTAAAAGTTTGTATTGTTTTCGAAATTTTGTCTTTAGGAATAATCAAGAAAGTATCGTCAACGTACCTGAAATGAGATATTATTTCAGTCTCTAAGTTGATAAAAATTTCAGTTTCTAGGTCCTGCATCACAATATCTTTTAAGTTATTTGAAATAGAAGACCCCATTGGGGTTCCAAAGATTCGTCTGTAAAAGGTTTTGTTAAATTGAAAATAATTATTTTCTTCTAAAAATTTGATACCTTCTTTGAATCTTTCTAAAGGTAATGTGGTAACCTTCTTAATATGAGACCACCTTTTTCCAATACCATTAAGAACAAGAACCAAAGGAACGTTTGTAAATAATGAGGATACATCAAGAGAGATCATAATATGGTTAGGAGGTATTGTTATTTTGTTAAGTTTTTGTTTAATTATATTACACTCTTGATGAAGGATTTAGGTTTTGGAAGAGCAGAATTTAGGATGTTATTGAAAGATTCAGTCATGAAGTATGTAGGAGAATTAATCGTACTAAAAACTGGTCTCAAGGGATAATTTTCTTGATGAACTTTTGGAAGTCCATAATTTATAGCCATATTTGTGTTAACAGTAATGAGATATTTTCTCTGGATGTTTATACCTAGAAAACCTTTGTTTCTCCAGTAGTTATGTTTATTGAATGTTTTTTTCTGAATAACTTTTAAGGGATTTTCTTCAATTCTTTCATATGTAGGCGGATCATTTAACATTAGTTCCATTTTGGATAATTCTTTGGAGGAAAGAATTCTATTCCCTAATTCACTTTGTAATTTATCTGGAATCTTATCAATTTTAGTCTCTCCGCTTTTCACAATTTCAAAAATATGTTGATTTTTTTTAGTTAGAAATGATGACCTAAATTTATCGCGTAATCGGAGAATGTCATTTACGTGTTCAGGAATCTGAGTATAAGAACAATTCACGATCCATGGATCAGACAACTCAGGATTGTAAGGAGGCAGTTGTTTATGTTTATTGATATGTAATCCAGAATTATTTGAATTTTTACTCTGATTGATATTTTGAAAATTTTTTTAAAGGTTGAATTGTAATGAATTCGGCTTAAGATTGAGAGTTCCTTAGTGTTCAATTATTTTTTTGAAATCATCGTTATCTAAAGAAGAAGCAAGACAATTTTTAATATGCTCCGATCGTCGTTCTACAAACTGGATGTGATTGTGAATATCAGAAATTTCCTTTTCACGAATTAGTTCTTGAAGTTTCTCAATGCTAATTTTGAGTTTTCCGGGTTTTTGATTCATTAAACTGGAATTTTTTGTCCAAGCAGGATCAGCATTTTTCGGGATCTGGAATCTAGTTTGCGCTAGTGTCGCGAACTGAAGCATGGAGGTTGAATTGTTAAGATGCACTTTAATTTCTGCGTAAAATTGATATTACGATCGTTCTGCGAAGCATTAACTTAGAAGTCAGTACTTGAAATTATTATTGATGAAAAACAAAAGGTTTAGAATTAAATATTTCTCGTATAGATTAGAAAATCACGTTCTTTGCTGAAACTGTTTTTCCTCGAAGAAACTATTATTCCACCATATCGAGTACGTGCCAACACTTTTTGAGGTTAAAAGAACTTTATTTTATGCATGCACTGAAAAATCTGATTTGTGATATAGAGAAAATATGAGTAATAAACAATGAGAAGTCAAAGAATAAACTAACCTAACTTTAAGGTAATCCTTTTAAAGATATTGGGTATTACATGTATTAATTGATGTATAATGACTCGGAGTTTGATTTTGCATCAATAAAAGTTTATTACTTCTATAATTTATTAAAACTCATATGATGTAGTAAAGAAAATTATATTTTGAGAAAAATCCGTCCTGAGAGTGAGGGTGTTTTTTTACTGCATATGATAAAAATTCCGTCCGAAACACTTTTTTTATGATCCATACATTCTTGCAAGAGTGGGCAGTTGGTCGTGGGGGCCGAGGTATGAGCTTTGGACCCACAGTACTGTCTGGTTGTGGGTTCGATTCCCGCCTCGCACTCTAGAAGAGCTTTGTCGGGCCACGGAGAGTCGTGAGCCCGGCACCTCTAGAGTTCTTTAGGTTCTCCAAGTATTAAGTAGCTGTTGCTCTTGGTGGTTCGGAACCCACCGTAAACTGTAGGTCCCCCTCAACCCTGAGTTAGTGGTGAGGTGTGCAAAGGAATAGGGGGAAGCTTATGCCGAGACTCTCAAACCCGTAACAGGGAGAGAAAAAATGCGTTGGTTATCGTCAGGCAGGTAACCTTGTATTATCACCAAAAAAAATATACTAATTTGATAAAAGGATATTCCAACTTACTTAAAATGACATTTTTTATCACATGGAGCAAGAGCAAATCTTGTTTTACGAAGAATACTGCCCCATCTGACGCTAACTAATGCAGTTACGATAACCAGTGCATTTACCTTATATAGATTTCCACATACATTGAATTAATGAAGTGATAAATTGAAAAAATTATTCACCTAAAAAAAAGTTTGTAAATAATTGAAATGAGTAAAAATAATAATAATGAAAATAATTTTTATAATGATAATATATTATTATGATATTCATCTAATATTCCCACTAATATTCGGTACCTCAAGTATACTTTGGGTTTGGGAATTTACAGATAGGAACATTATATTCACAGGATGTAAGTATAATAGTGCATGTAAAATATATTTATTTTTAAACTGTAATAAATACCGAATCATGCATTTCATTTTTTCATGAAACTTACCATTATTGATAAATAAAAAAGGGATCTTTGATTGCTCAAATACATTATTTATGAAATTTTAAATTAGGAACAATATATTTAGATAGTACAATCACATTTCGAGAATCACTTTTAAATAAAAATATTACATTTCAAAGATACATTTGCAGCAGGAACTATTAAATTATATAATTAATTTTTGTGAATCAGACTTATTGTAAATAAATAAAAACAGTAAAAATTTTATCCTATTTGCAACAATATAGATACTCAATAACATTCATTAAACAAACAGAATTTTTATAACATTCTTCGCCGTAGTATATAGAAAAGTGAATAATTTGAAATTTAGTAAAAAAATTATTAGTTCTCAAAATTAAAAGATATGAGGATCCATTTTGTTGAATTTGAACAATTCCTACTCAAAAGATATTGAATATTCCCTCATTAGAATGTGGAAAATTGGATCCGTTAAAATACAAAGGAATTTAAATTGTTTTATG
>WSXT02018446.1:0-14262 GCA_011762715.2 Neuroterus valhalla | reverse complement strand
CGCCAGCCATAGGAGCCAAACGCACTGTCACGCGCACAAAAGGCGCTACTTGTAAATTGCGATGACTAGGCTTCCGATTGGTTAATCAAATGTTGCGTACAATAAATAGGTAGAGGAACTCTCAAAGAACAAATTGCTTCTTCAATTAAAGAAAAATATCCAATAGGTCAAGAATAATCGATACTCAAAGTTTGCGAAAAACGTCAATTTTTGAACTTTGCAAATTTATTACTTTGTAAATATGCATTTAACAAAAAAATTACAAAAGGACTTTTATGCTTGAAATTGTCCATATTTTTGAAAAAAAAAATTTATTCCGGTGAGAAAAACCATTTTTTTATTTGTTTAAACAATTGCGTTTTAAACAACACCTATCCACTTTTCGTAAAAGTAACCGATATCATTGGATTCAGTAGGTCAAAATACATAAGATCAATTGATTTTTATCTTTCGCCTCATGAATGCATACGGGAACATACCCAGCTCCCGGACTATTGTGAACCAGGTTTTGAAAGACGAAACGATCAGTCTGCCTCTAAGACCGCAATTTAAATCGGGTAACTCTTGATACTTGCTGTGGGTCTCTTGGACTACACAGGAAATTCAGGATGCAGAATATTACTGCGAAAGCCGGACCGTTAACTCGGTGCTTAAACTCAAGAAGGTTCAATATTGAATCTGACTCCAAAGTCAAAATGTGCAACCGTAAATGGTATAAAAGGACAGAGTATGGAAGAGAGATGTTCTCTTTCCTTCGAATGATTATGGCCTTTCTGGACAAGGTGAGAAAGGCAATGCGATCAGTCTTCACCTGAGACCATAATCATTTTCTGAAATCTCGTAAGATTTTCTAAGTGCTTCAGTAGTCACTTGAAAATGAATCGAGCCTGAGAATATGTCCCTAGAAACAGAATGCACTCAAATGGCTTCGCACACAAAAATCTGATAGAGTTCAATAAGTTGAACGAGTGTTCCTCAAGGGAAAAAGAGAGTTGTGAACTTGGTGGACATTGGTTTTACAACCACCGCAGGGTCCGCCTGGGAGCAAACGTCATCCAGGAAAATGGCACAAGCTCCCAGTTGAACTGCGGTATAACACATCTATGGCCACGTCTCACGGCCGTGAGGTGAGTGACCACATGCGCGACAAAATCACAATGAAGGATCGGTGAAACCCTCGTGCGCCTTAAGGACACGAAGCGACCCAAGTATGACTGCTCTTTGCATCCATCCAGCAATTGTCACGGCATATTTCTGGCACACCGGTATGGCTTTCAGGTCACTAACCAGTGCAGGCGTCGCACCTCCATGAGCACCAATGATAAGAACGATTATTTTGACCGAATATCCTTGATGATGCTGTAGTTGTTCTCTGAGATCTTTGTACCTCTCCTTGTTCTGGGTCTTCTTGCCTTTGGTGTTGCAGTCGGCCAGGGCCGAGAATTCGATCACGAACATGGTTCGGTCACGTTTCTCAAGGAGCACAATGTCGGGCCTAGTGTGTTGGATAAGGGCTATTGTCGGGAAATCGTAGTTCCAGTAGATTCGGCACTCATCGTTCTCAACAATAGACTCGATTGCCCTTCGAGCGTTCAGCGGGGCAGGGTCGCGGACAACGCCATAAAAGCGACAAAGATGGTGGTAAAGCACCCTTGAAGCAGCGTTGTGTCTGTACAAATACGTCGTTCCTGCGTAAATAGGGCAATTGGATAGTTTAGGCTAAAGGTGCTCAGGGAGTTTGAGACGCGCCCTGCACTATCGCTGGAAACCTCTTGATGTAACATGCTTCTACGATACGCTGAGGTAGAAATCACACCGTCCTGACACGCGAGAATAAAACTATCGGTTCCTGAGTTGAGTCAAGGTGATTTGAGAAAGGCAAACATTGACCCATTGTGAAAGTTTCCGTGCATCACCTTGTCTTCATGTTGTTTCAGGAAGTTTTTCGCCTCCACTTTCTTCACCTGTGGTTTGATAAGCAGGGCATCCTGATGGAGGCACTATTCTCACTTCTGATGTTGATTTTTGGGCCAAGGGTTTCAGCTCCCTTCTCCTCGGCTTTGTAGAGGAACGCTCCTTCCCCAAACATTTCGTGATTCCTGACCATTGCCAGGAGGGGATCTTTACCGTTCGCGATGATGTGAACAGTACTTAGGATAATTTATTCAATGAAAGAAGGCTCAGAAACCTTGTAGTCCGACATCTCCCAGACCAAACATTTTTTTTTATTCCAAATTCAGAATTCCATAAACATCAATAATGTTTCGAGAACCAGCTGCTTTCATGTTACTATGTCAAAAATCGAGACTTGACATTGTAACATAAGATCTGATGAGGAGAACCAGCTGGTTCTCGAAACTTCATCGATGTTTATGAAATTCTAAATTTGTAATTTAAAAAAATTCCTAGTCTGGAAGATGTCGGATTACAAGGTTTTTGAGCCTTCTTCCATTGAAAGATAGCTTTCCCCAGACGTTAAAAAAAGAAATTTTACCCTTCTTTTCCATGAGTAGGATAATTCGGTCGTTTAAGCATTCAAGATGGAAAAGTCCGCGTCCGTCTTTACGGCGTGGAATGTATAAGCGCGGAACGGACGAGTTGATATGCAAGCTTGAGTTGATATCTGCTTTGGAGAACCTTCTTTACTGATGTTGTATCCTGAATGCAGCTCTCACGTACACCCAGGTATTCGTAGGTCTCTCCAGCGCTAAGGTGTCTTATAGCACTTCCGTCAACAAGCTAAGGGTCCTCATCTATACCTGCTATTCGTCTACATTTCAGATGAATCTTGGCACTCTTATCCAATCTAAAGTCCATACCGATTTCTGGTGTATATCACCCAACGATACTAACAAGGGGAGGTCTAGGTATAGGGCATTCGAAATTCGTTCGGACTATGTTTAATCGGTAGTTTATTAAAATTGATGCGACACATGTCTTGGCTTTTTTGATAGTGGACCTCCTTTTCGGAAATATAAATTTTTTTAAGTCCGAACCATTGCTAACTGATAGGTTAGCTCCCTTGTCACAATGAAAATGAGTCAAATGGAATATCTCTGAAAAAATCATTTATGTGATTTACTGTACAATAAATTAATTCATACAATTTTTCGGGTGATATGCATCATAAAAGAACTTCCACCTCAAACTGCGGCTTTTATAAACTGCGCACGCTGCAAAAAACCTTGTGTTTTGAATGCTTCTATGATGTATATCACCAGACAAATTGTAGGAATTAATTTATTGCACAATAAATCACAAAGATCATTTTTTTAGAGATATTCCATTTGACTGATTTCCATTGTGATTTATATTACAAATATTTTTAGATGCACGTTTTCAGTTAAAAAAACGAAAAAGCATTATTGAAGGAAAAAAAAATCCACTAAAGAGTTTCAAACCAGCAATGTTGGGATTCCGGGACTAGAACCGTACCGCTAAGCCACTGTCATTGATGGTGTTCCATTCTTCCACAAAGGAGATTACCTATCAGTTAGCAATGGTTTGGATTCTAGAAAATTTATATTTCCGAAACGGAAGTCTACCATCAAAAAGCTAAGACACTTGTCGCATCAATTTTAAAAAACAATCGACTGAAAATAGTCTGAATGAATTTCAAAATTTCCTATACCTAGACCTCCCTTTGTAAGAGCATCTTCAAGATGTTCTTTTCCAGAAGCATAGATCTTCAAGTAATCCATATAAAAAATATGAGTGACCTTATGCTCACGAACATTAGTTCCTTTGCAAAGGTACTCGTATCCATGAGAATCACGGAGTGCGAGGGATAGTGGAAATAGTGTGATGCAGAAAAGGAGAGGGCTTATTGCGTCACCCTGAAAGACACCTCTCTGGGAAGTAAAACTGTTGGTAGTCACACTATGTTTTCCAGAAGTGATAGTAAATCTGGTCTTTCAAAGGGGCATTAGTCTCTCAATGAAACCTACTATATCTGAATGAACCTTTAAATTGAGTTGGGAAGGGGATCTCTTCACACTCTGAGTTTGTGACAACTTTGAGTTCGAAAATGTTTCCATTCATACTTGGAACATGTAACAATGTTGAGCTGGAAAATGTAAGCAATTTGTTGAAAACCTGGAAGATTATTTAGAAAGCTTAAGGAAGATCAGTTCAAAGACTAAAAGTTTGAAATAACCTGCAAGAAATTTGAGTTCCAATCAGATTTCATTAACAAAAGGAGTTTGAAAATTAAGTTGTGAAGGAGTTCTATTCACAGCCAGTACTTCTAACTGTGAGATGAAGACGGGACTTTAAAATTGAGTTACGAACGATTTTGTTCACACTCTGAACTTGGAACAATTTTGAGTTCAGTCAAATGGAAATTTAGACTTTTTTGACTATCCAGAACTTGAATTCAGTTTTGCACAATATTTGCAATTTTTGGCATCTGCAAGAGTTACAATTATATAAAAAAGTAATTGACCATGCTTTGCTGACCTTTTACGTGTCGCAAAGGTAGATTTAGACTTTTTTGCCCATCCAAAACATTGATTCAAATTTCCACAATGTTTGCAAGTTTTTGGGCATGTGCAAAAATCACAATCATCAAAAAATGTTACATAACATGTTTTTACGATCTTTCACCAGGTCGCAAAGGTAAATCTAGACTTTTTCGTCCATCAATTACATGAATTCGAATTTTGATGATGTTTGCAAGTTTTTGGGCATGTGCATAAATTACAGTCATCAAGAAATGTTACATACCATGTTTTGCCGACCTGTCACCGGGTCGCAAAGGTAAATCTAGATTTTTTGCCCATCCAAAACTTAAATCCGATTTCTCACAATGTTTGTAAGTTTTTGGGCATGTGCAAATATTAAAGTCATCAAAAAATGTTACATACCATGTTTTGCCGACCTGTCACCGGTTCGCAAAGGTAAATCTAGATTTTTTGCCCATCCAAAACTTGAATTCAAATTTTCACAATGTTTGCAAGTTTTTGGGCATGTGCATAAATTACAGTCATCAAGAAATGTTACATACCATGTTTTGCCGACCTGTCACCGGGTCGCAAAGGTAAATCTAGATTTTTTGCCCATCCAAAACTTAAATCCGATTTCTCACAATGTTTGTAAGTTTTTGGGCATGTGCAAATATTAAAGTCATCAAAAAATGTTACATACCATGTTTTGCCGACCTGTCACCGGTTCGCAAAGGTAAATCTAGATTTTTTGCCCATCCAAAACTTGAATTCAAATTTTCACAATGTTTGCAAGTTTTTGGGCATGTGCAAAAATTACAGTCATCAAGAAATGTTACATATGTTTATAAATGTTTTGCCGATCTGTCACCAGGTCGCAAAGGTAAATCTAGACTTTTTTGCCCATCCAAAACTTGAATTCAAATTTTCATAATGTTTGCAAGTTTTTGGGCATGTGCAAATATTAGTCATCAGAAAATGTGAAATACCATGTTTTGCTGACTGGCTGACTGGCTGACTGGCTGACTGGCTGACTGGCTGGCTGGCTGGCTGGCTGGCTGGCTGGCTGGCTGGCTGGCTGGCTGGCTGGCTGGCTGGCTGGCTGGCTGACTTGCTGACTGGCTGACTGGCTGACTGGCTGACTGGCTGACTGGCTGACTGGCTGACTCGCTGACTGGTTGACTGGCTGACTGGCTGACTGGCTGACTCGATGACTGGCTGACTGGCTGACTGGCTGACTGGCTAACTGACGTCGCCTCGCGCTCGACGAAAAAAAATACATTAAAACGGTTTTATTCCTTATTTGACACATATTATTTGGATCATCTAAAATAAAAACTTGAAACGAGCTTGTGTCGTCAAAACCGAGGCTCAGGGTCCCTACTGAGGGTCCCGCCTACTGCTCTTACGCGCTTGAGCCAAAGGCAAGAGCCAATCAGGGAAGGCAAGACGGAGACAACCGAGGAAGCTTCCTATGTCCTTCCTTTTCTACTCCGAAGTGGATGCGCAGTTGACATGAGCGGTCCAGTTTATATGTCGATGATTACCCATGCCTGGATTAGTCACGGATCGTATACGCATTAAGGAATATTTGTCAAGCGTTTCGACCACAAAAGTGGTTTTTCTTAACGCGAAAACTATGTATACAAATAATTTTTTAACTTTGAGGATCGGATGAAAATCGGCCGTTTTACAAAATCTCATCATTATAAAAATCGAATTGTTATAATCTCTGTTATTCAAGCTGAACTAAAAGAAACCTTCGAATAGTTTGGTTTGAGGGTAAAGAAGATTCGATGTTTGCAAATTTTATCTCAGATTAAACATTTTGGTAAAAATTTGTTGCACTGAATTTTATGATTTTCTATTATCAAACTACTGATTTAGTTATGCACTTGACATGAAATAAATTGGTCTAATGACTCTGAAACATATCAAATATTCACTATTCGCGATGTTATTTGTTTCTTTCTAGGCTGGCATGTATTAATAATATCAGGTTATTGATTTATTATTTTCGGTTTGTGAAAAAATTCTCCTCAGATTCACTAAGGTTCGAGCCCAGGTCTTCAAATTTCTGGTCTGATGCTCCAACCACTGAGCTACGGAGGGACGAGATTGATTTCTCACAAATACCTACAAGAGAATTTCGACAAATTTCATATTTGAAACGTGTAGGTGATTCCTTACCTTATGATAAGATTTTAATTTTCGATGTTAAAGTTTTTCTCCAGGGACAAGACAATTATTCGCGATGTTATCTGTTTCCGTCCACGTCAAAAATTAATGAATTTTCTTTATGTGACACAATAAGGTCCAAATTTTTTCAGTATCATATCGAAACGCAAAAACGATGGGAATAAATGAAAAAAGTTTCCAACACATAAGAAAAATTTCCACGTTACCCAAAACTTATCATTGTATTTCGTGTTTCAAATTCACCAATTAACAGTTAGTTGCCAAACCTCCTTTGCTCTCGGTGGCAGCGAAGATATTACAATCATCTTTGTCGCGGGTCTTTTTAAATATCATCCATCTGTCAATGCTTCGACAACTTTTAAACGAGTATCTTCACCAGGGAAGAAGTAAATTATATCACTTTTAGGCTGCACGTTCCTTGGTAAGTTAGAATCCGCAATCAATGCCACGTTTCCAGCAGTTAAAACTCGCTTCTCCCGATTCCTGCATTTTCGCGGCACTAAATCCGAGAGGTACTTCCTCATCCATCGACTCCAAAGCATATCCGGAAGTCGTAGACTGATTCTACATTTTTTCTCCAAGTTTAAATAAGCGTTGGAGAATTTCCCTGGTGTAGGGGCACCGGACGATGATCCGAGTAGAAAATGAATTGGTGGTACACTCTCCTGATCTTGATGATTCACAGATACATGAGTCAATGTGCGACTGTTAACTATATGTTCGGCTTCAGTTAATGAAATCAATAGGGTCACCACTTTTGTGCCTATTCTTTAAAGATATCTCGTTATATTTTTTTGTGCTCATGACTAGTCGTTTTCAGCTACCATCCATGTGGGGCCTATGGGGTAGTATGAAATTCCACGCGATGTGTCAATTCGCGGATGTGGTCTGCAAGGCATCACGAAAAATTTCCTTGATAGCTTCTCTCAGTTCCTTATTCGCAGCACAAAATTTGGTACAGTTGTCCTAATATATTTCTGTCAGGCTTCCTCTTCCCTTTAACATCCTTCTTAGAGCTAGGATGACTGAGTTAATGTCAAGGGATGCAGCTCATTCTAGGTGGACTGCTCGGGTCCTGAGGCACGAAAATAAAGCTCCGGACCAATTGTAACGTGCAATAGTCCAAAACAATCGAGACTGCAAAAGTTAAAAGGCCCCTGATGATGACCGAGTCTTACAGCCGAAAAATCCGCCATCCTGCGTGCTTGTGCTGCTGTTTCCCTTAAGCGACATATCTTACATTTTGTAACAACGGCTCGAACAGAGGGCCGAACTTTTATGATTCAAAAGCTCTGTTCAAGTTCGTTGATGACGGTTTCGAGCGTTTCATGTCCTTCCGCGTGATGATAATTACAGATCATCATTTTTGTGTATGGATGTTTTCCGTCCGGAATTATTCGATATTTTACCTGATCGAAAACATCTACTGCCGCTGATATTCTTCTTTGTACTTACGCAATTTCATATCTTATGATCGGTGTGAGGTTGTGCAGGCTAGAGTCTTTCGTTAATGGCTGATATTACATGAGAGCTTGTAATTCACGAGCGAAACATTCTTGTTGCATCCTTTTCAACCATAAATTGTAAGCTTCACTGATGTACTCAGCGGTTGGTATACCTTTTGCTTTCTTTTACCGCATATCCGCTGTAAGATAGCCAAGCAGTACTGCGCATTAACCGAATCCAAATTGAGAAGCGATCGATGTCTGGCATGTTCATAGTTTAATCTCTATCAATGAATCCTTTGTTCTTCCGGCGTGTTGAGATCAATAGGCTCTTTCAAAGTTGGCCACGTGAACTTATCGTTGAGTAAGAATTCAGGCCTTTTTTCCATTTGGCTATGGTTTCCTCTGAGGTTCTTGGTTGTGTTCCTTAAGTTGCGTAGTCGACTGGATTCTGCTCTGATACTACCCATCTCCACTCGTCTCGATTGGTTAGCTCATCAATCTCTCAATCAATGTGCAAGGAATACTCGATAGTTGCGCGGGTCCGATTTAATACATGATGATACAGTATGGGAATTGGTCCAAAATGTTCGCCTGTTTTTTCAAAATCATGCTCTTCTTCAATGGTTTTTGCAAGTCTGCTCCCTATCAATGCCCCTTGTATCTTCGTGCATGACACAGATAGGAGTTTTAACGGGGCTACTCTAACTTTTTCATTCTAGTCCCTCCATTCGACAAATTCCTGATCTCCTTATAGCTTATCTCCTCCAATACCTCTACGACAAATGTCTTTAAAAAACAGCTTCCCCTTTTTCGTGAAGGGGAGAAGAAAGACCAGAGGATCAAGAATAGTCAGAATGACCTGCAATACTTTACGCCTCTTTGTTCGCCTAGTGCCCAGGGATAATTCTTTAGAAATTTCATTAAAGCTTGGACCGAAATTGAACAAATCTCTCGCTGGGACCTATTTGAAACCCAAGGTCCTCTCTTCTGTAGGATGATCTAAGTCCAAGGTAACAGATTCTTTCACAAGTACTTCTTTTATTAGAAAATTCAGTACTACTGGGAAGTTGCTTGATCAATCCCGTTATTTATAACCCCTTTGAATATGTATCTCGGTAATTTCTTTCATGCGTTTTATTGCATCTTCTACGCTCCAGACAATATCTAGATAGTCGTCTACGTAATGTTTGCGAGTGATAGCATTCACGGAAAGCTCTATTCTCTGTATTATTTTTGTAATCGCGACACCTCGACTAAGGAGTTCTTTGCTCGACTTTTTGCCTGTCAACATTTCTTCCATTTATATCAATATTTATGGGAAGTTTTTTTTTCTTCTTTGCTTGGTCTTCCTGCTCGCAAACTTTTTCATACTAAACTATTTGACTCTTGGGAGAATTCCGCGGTTCTAAAACATTTGAATCTCTTTGCCTTATTTAGACTTTTCTTTCGTCTATTATGGAGACTTTAGGAATCTGACATACAAGTGCACAATCCCTCTTGGCACACTATCAGGAATTCCAAATCTTTTTGAATGCACGTGATTATCATATTATTGCTATCTCCGAGTCGTGGTTAACACCTAATCACCCCTCCAGTTTGGTTGGCCTCAACAATTATGTGCTTTTCCGTAAGGAAAGAGATGAGCGGAGAGGGGTGGAGTCGGCTTATACGTGCATGGCAGTCTTAGGGGAGTCACGGTGGGAGTCAGTATAGGTGCCAATTATCCAACTGCCGAATTTTTGTTTATTGAAGCCTCGGGCGCTAATTACAAAGAAAGTGTGTTAGTGGGTGTTGTTTATGAACCCCCAAATGCCTCTTATGGAACCAAACTTGAAAATGGAATCTTCGCTTCTGTACCTAAATATAGTAATATAATTATCACTGAAGACTTTCATACCAACCTAAATGCTGCTAGTAATCACACTAAATACTTTAAATCCATTGTGCAAGCCTCAGTCTTATCGTTCGTTCTACACAACTCCACTCATCACACAGACCAATCATGTACTCGAATTGACGTTATGATAGTTGACGATCTAGAAAAGCTTGATTCTTACGCCCAACACTCTATACCTTTTTTCTCAAATCACGACCTAATCAACATTGATTACAAATACATTTATAATCAGCCATCGAATCAACCGCAAAATCAAATGAAAAACCTTTCTAGGGTGCATGAAGAAACGTTCCATGAGCACTTAATGACCTACGATTGGGAAAAGCTCCTTTACATGGTGGACATTAATTGGATTACGACTGAAATAAAAAACCTCATGAAGAAAAGGGATAATACGCGCCGACTGACTAAGAGAACAAAAAACATAGGTATTCAAGCCGAGTTTCGTAAAATAAGGAACCTAGTTCAAACAAAAATTAGAGACTCCTCGAATAAGTACAACTACAACGCTATTAGAAATAGGAATACGAACGGAAGTATATGGTACTTGTTAAGACGTTTATACCTCATTCCCCCCAAGCATGAATCGGCTGTAAATCATTTTTCTCCTAATGAACAACTAGAAGTCTTCCTATCTCTACCACCCAATAATCAACTATTGTTACCTCGCTCCAACTCTCCAAGCTCAACCTTTACCGACACTGACTTCTTTTTCTCAGACATATCACCTGATATTTTTCTGGAAAAATTTATGGAAATCAAGTCGAATGCCTTCGGATCTGATGACATTTCTATCAAAATGATCCGACTTGCTCTCCCTATAATTTTTCCAATCCTACTTCATATTTGTAACTCTCCTCTGCAAGTAGCGATTTTTCCGGATATTCGGAAAAAAACAATTATTCGGCCGATCCCGAAAGTTGCTAATCCCATCTCCTCAACAGATTTTAGGCCATTCTCAAATTTATATGCAGTAACAAGAACATTAGAAAAGATAGTCCACATGCAGCTTACAAAATATCTTGATACTGAAAAGTTGACTGATCCTCTTCAATCGGGCTTTCGGGCAAAACACAGTACACTCACGGCTTTCCTGAAGGTGACCACAGACTTTAAATCGCTATTGATAGGAGAGAAATCACAATAATGGTACTATTCGATTTTTCTGAAGCGTTCGACTCGGTCAATCACGAACTTGCGTGTTTTAAATCATACTTAACAGAGGGGTCTGCACAAGAAGTAAATAACAGAGGTGCACGGTCTGAATGGGCTTAGTCCGAAAGTGGAGTCCCTCAGGGCTCTACTCCAGCACCACTTCTCTTTAATATATATACATCGGATTTAGGTGCAGAACTTTAACACTGCAAATACCATGAGTACGTAGATGATTTTGAATGGCACCTTTAGGGCTCAATCGCCTCCTTAAAAACATGCTGGAATCGGTCCAGGAGGACATCACATTAGTGGTACAATGGGCACGGGGTAGTGGACTGGCACTGAATCCGACCGAGACTAAAGCAATTGTTATCGGGCCGACTCCCTTCCCGACCTTAGAAACTTTAAAGACCTTCCCTTCACTTATGACTGATGGCCTTGACGTTGAATTTATTGATATTGTGAGGGATTTTGGTTATAAGTTTAACCGCACTTTTTCCTGGAGTGAGCATGTAGTTGACATCTCGAGGAAGGTTTTCATGGTGCTGCAACAGCTCAAAAGAAACAATGAATCCTTGCCCACGGCTACAAGAATTCTCTTAGTGAAAAGATTTATTCTTCCAAATTTTGACCATGGGAGCATTTTATATGAAGATATTACGGGGGAACTTAACCTTAAACTAAAGCGAGCCCTAAATGCATGAATTCGCTTCATTTATGACTTGCCGTAATATGAACACATAACTCTTTATCGATTAAGGCTGGACTCCTGAATGTGGCCAAGAGAAGACAATTTTTTATGGGCAACCTACTCTACAATCTTTTTCACAGCCAAACACCCCAATATCTCCTAAATTTATTCATAATCAGAGCTAATAATAAACCTACTCAGTCTAGGCTTCGTGAAAGAAAAATGGTCCTTCCTGTTCCGACACATAGAACCTGTAAGCTGCAAAGATCCTTTATAATTAGGGAAGCACGTCTATGGAACAAGGTACCTGGTAAAATCAGAGATGCGCCATCAATCTTTCACTTCAGGGAACTATTTTTTGATCATTTGCTATACAAAAAGAATCTTCACTTAAAATTTCGCATTGGTAGTTTTTGAAGATGCTTCATGACATCTGGGTCATGTTCGAGAATTGACTGGGAGTACTGGAAGTACTGGCGTGACGTCATGAAAATTACTGCTAGCAAACTGGGGCAGGACAACGAGCGCTGTTACAGGGGTGCCAATGTAGACAAAATATTATATGGTGCGTTTTCATTGGCTATCAAACAAAAAAGGTTATCAATAATGGTGAATCCACGCCATTTTCCGTGACCTAGTTTTTACTGGGATTACTGGAATAAAAAGCATGTGCGATATTACTGGCAGCAAGATGGTAACAATGAGTTTGGCTCAATTACAGAAGAAAAAATCTGCCGCTGCCCTCGATGGTAATCTCACCTCGCGCTCCGCGCTCGGTTATGAATTTACCTCGCACTACACGCTTGGCCTTTGTACCTCCCTACAGTTAAACATAAAGCTTGTGAAACTCAAAAGTGAAATGTCGACTACTTCAATTCGATGAGTGTGAATTCTCTTTTGTTAAAGCTTCTCCGGCTTAAACGACTACATTCTCATCACGTGTCTCGTGCTGCGCACTCGATCAAAGTTTGTCATAAACGGTAGAGAAGTTCTGTTGCCTAATTTTTTTTCACATGTTAAGTAGTTTTTCTAGAAATTCAATTTTTTGATTCCTAATTTTATTTTATACGATTGGAATAAAAACTACTTGTCCTATGGCTTCAGTCATTATTCCACAAATTTGATTATTTCATTTCAATAGCTATTTTTCCTGATTGAAATGAAAACTACATATCCTGTTAAAGAAGTTGATAATACATTTGAAGATATTTTCCTGGTAAAGAACTTGCGTTTATAGCATTTATTCCAAGCTTGTGTCGATTGTCCAAAAAATCATTTTTTTCATTTTTTATATGGTTTTTTAAAAATGAAGCAGCAAACTACTCGTCCTATCAAAAAGTTAATTTCACCCAATTTGTAGATGTTTTCTTGGAGCACAAGTTTGGTTTATATTTATTATTACAAGTTCAGATTAGATTTTCAAGTACCTTGCATAGTTTAACCAGAAAATGAATCTTTCTATTTTTAATTATTTTTTGTGCAACCGAAATTTGAATTTTCGATTTTCTGAGAAAACTCGAAAAGTTGTAAAGAGCATCCTAGAGGGCTCCCAAAATGAAACAGACTTTTTTTTCTTCAAACTTTTTTTCATATCTTTCGTTGTTTGGCTAAAAATTCTCATTTTCGTTTATATTTTTGAATTTTAAAAATGCCACACCTCCGACAATTTTGTTTTTATCAAAGAAAATCATGAGGATAAATTGTTTCTTTATTTTACCTACTACAAGAAACAGTCCTTACGATTTTTGAATCTAGGAAAAAAAATTTTCCAAATTTTTTCTTCGATTTTTCATCCAAAATAGCTGGTTGAAGAACTCGACTTGTCTTTTTGGTCCCTCGAAATGGTAAACAAAGCACGATCGAATGTGAACATTCTTTCAAAAGTTATCGAGTTCACAGATTGTCTTTTATTATTTTTTGTGCGATCAAAATGGGAGTTTTTGATTTATTGAGAAAATTAATTCAAAAAGAGACATTTTTTCTCTATGACTTTCTTTTCAATCTTGCGTTATTTGGCTGAAAACTTTCATTTTCTTTTATATTTTTTAATTTTGAAAATACCATAACTCTGACAATTTTGATTTTATCGAAAAAAATGATTCGGATAAATTGTTTTTTTTTACGTGCTACGAGAGATTGTACTTACAATTTTTGAGTCTTGAAAAAAAAATCCAAAAAAATTTTCAAAATGCTCCCGCTCTTCGATTTTTCATCCAAAGTAGCTGGAGAACGGACTCTACTTGTCTTTTTGGTCCCTCAGAATGGGTGCCAAAGCACGATCGAATATGATCATCCTTTCCAAGGTTATCGAGTTCACGGATTATTTTTAATTATTTTTTATGCGATCAAAGCGGGAATTTTCGAATTTTTGAGAAAATTCAAAAAGTTGTATTCACGATCTTGTAGGGCTCCCAAAAAGGAACATTTTTG
>WSXT02018435.1:0-14263 GCA_011762715.2 Neuroterus valhalla | reverse complement strand
AGTCCGAACCACGTGGTTTTGATGACAATGCTAGAGAAAATGTATTCCCTATTATCAGTAACTTACCTAAATGGCAAGTGTCGCAATTTTTTGATTCAGATTGTTAATAAAGAATAAAAATTGGGTTTACCTCATAATTTTTTGTTTTATTTTCGTTTAAAAAGGAATATTAAAAAATCACGTAGCACCCGGGGGGGGGGGGGGGGGACGATAATGCCCCGGGGGACCACTGATCCCCAAGTTCAGAACTTCAAAAAGTATCTACTAACTGAGAATATCGTTTTAAAGATCTGAAAAAAAATTATGGTGACTCATTTTGATGTGTAGAAAAATATTTTTTCTAGCCATAATCAAGGTTTGAAAATGTGTTTCTTTGGCCCTCCCTAATGTATGTGTACACTGACGTAAATTTCATAAACCTAATGTCCACCTGACACATGTGTAATGCACTTTTTGGACCTTCGAGTATTCTCTCTATCCCAAAATATACCATACAACAGTGCACTTGTCACTAGTGATTCTCCCCCTTCCGCCTTTTCCGTCTCTTCTACCCTTTCTATTAATTTCCGCTTCTTGTGTTTCTTCTTATATTCCGATTTTTTTAAAGAAAAAATTCCCTCTTTTTTGAAAGAAAGCCCATTTTGTGAAGAGAAAAGAATGGTCTGGATTAAAATTTTTCCTGATACGGCAAGGCAGCTTTCAAAGGAAGCGACGAAAGAAAAAGGGCAGGCAGACAATTGATAGGTGTAAGATTAGACCTGGATGCGGAATAGAAGGTACATGAAGAGGAATAATGTTCTTACTTCTGCTAGAAATAACCAGGAAGAATACCGTAGAAAACTATATCAAACAGGGAAATTGGATTATTCACCGAATATAGGAAATTCAGGCAATCAAGAAAATCCATGGAAATAAGTGGAAATCGTCGACCATTTGGTAGAGGCTTCACTGGGTTTTCCTTGTGAAATCAGGCGAAGCTGCACATATTGAACGGATGGGAACCTTGTTGAAAGCTTCTGACAAAAATTCTCAAAACACCTCTAATAACGTTCAAAGTGATTCTAAACCTCTCGTGTCGTAGGATGCCAGAACCTTGTAATCAGCAACTAGAGGAAAACGAAGATGCCCCACCTGTTGAAACAAGTCACCAAGGTAGGAAGAATGTCTTTCGACAGCAAGGGTTACAAAGAAAATGTACTTTGTTTTAATTCTGCAACCTTACTTGATGCGGGTAGTCGCAATTCTCTATATTATGAGAAAAATGAACTCCTAAGTACTTGAATAAAAATCGTAATAAGTCTTATTTAAGCTCTTCGGGTGTGAATAGCTATTAGTTGGATATCGTTAGGAGGATTTGTGCGAAAATTTATATTTTTTGTAAAGTGAAAAGATAATTAGGAATGATTTGCTGTCCAACCTGCAGTTCATAGGAATGATATAATCATAGAAATTTGCATTTTATGAAATTGACGAGTTCTTCTGATTATGAATGTCGGAAGTATGTTGCGAGAAAATAGTGCAGATGGTGATCTCGAAATACCTCACGGAAATCCCTCTCCGAAAATAATAGGAACTGAGGTAGGAAGAATGCTCGCCAAAATGAATTTCTTGAAAATCAGCCCCTTCCTCATACGAGCCTTGCAGAGCTTATTCTATTTTGCTTTTTTTTTGCATCTCTCGTAGGCCTAATCCACTGCTTGAATGATTCTAGAGACGCTGGTCTTCATTTTCGTCTTTATGGTTGTCTTAATCGCTGCTCTCTACTCTAGCCGGAGCCTGAAGTGTAGCGATGCGCTTTAGGCCATTCTTACTCTTCTTCCAGTCCCAGCTGGAATGAGTCCGGTACGAGTGCTCTTGTGCTGCTGTTTCAGTCGGCTGCAATGATGCAATATCTGATCTATTTTTATAGAAAGATTTTAGAAAGCACTGAGATCTATATTTATTTAATGAGATCAATTTAGAAAGTTTATGTTTCACTGATTGAAGAAAGTGTTGTGTCGCTGCCACTGAATGCGTGCAAAGAAGAATTTTCTCTGCAGTTGTTTCATCAGCATTACAATAATTTCCTATAAATATTTCTTGCGACTCGGTTCGGGGCATTGTCTATATTGTCTGGATATTGATTAAAGGTGATCATAGCATTTGATGTGTAATGCGACTAAATGTACGCAACTTAGTTGTCGCAGATAGACGAGAATTCTGTTGCTGAGAAGCTTTGTAGAACATGATCTTTAAACAGCGTTTTTTGTGCAGCTTGTCTCATTAGTGAGCGATAGCGGAAAAGGCGCAATTTTGTATTCGAGTATTTCCTAAGTTGATCATCATACTTTTTTGGACGCACGGATTTATGAGGATTACTTTATCCTCTACGTGTATGCCTATAGTTTGATCTCCCATTACTTAAGTACTCATTGACATGAATCTTCTATTTCTGAAGAACAGAATGTCCCGAATATGTTGCGAACTTCCCAAATGGACATGCTGTCTGGAAATGTAGAAATCCGTATTACAGAATGTTTCAACTTCAGCACAAAAGTTTTGTAAAAATACCATTCCTTGAGTCCACTTTGTTAGAACGCTTTCCTCGTCTCCTCGTCCATAAGTGAGATCGATAGGGCTTTTTATTGTCCTAATTAACAATTGCCTGAACAACTCATGTAAAAATGTACTACACCAAAATTTTTCCTATCGTCCAATTTGGAAACGTCCTCCGGTTGTGAAACGTTGATATTCTTCAGAGGTAATTTTTTCCCCAAGCTGTGCATTTCTTGTAGACATAAGGAGGCACATTTCGCAAATAAGTGAAGACTTCAAGGTTATGGGAAGCGCATGATGGCATAATGTCTTCAAATTAGGAAAAACTCAAGACTTCCATGTTCCATGTTCAGCGAGGTGCTGTCTGGACCTGTCCTGACACAAATTTTTTTTTTTGACACAGTAACAGGGGTGCTAACTGGTATATATATGAAATAAAACATTGGTTTAAGAACCACCGCAGGGTCCACCTGGGAGCAACTGTCATTCAGGAAGATGGCACGAGCCATCCAGGTGGTTCCAGGTGAACCACGGTTAAATAAACCTATTGCCACATCTCACGACCGTCAGATGAGTGGCCACATGCACGACAAAATCACAAAGCCGGTGAGACCCCCGTGTGTCTTGAGGTCATGGAGCGGCCCAAGTATGAATGCTCTTTGCATCCATCGGGCAAGTGCCACGGCATATTTTTGGCACACGGGCTTCAAGGCTACTAAGTTTTCTTTTTTTAAAACATTTCAAAATTTTGCGTTTGCGTCAATAGGTTCCGAGTTACGGTACATTCGAAATTACAGGTAAGTGTTCCACAGGTAAGTTGACGAAGACTCCATTTCCTATGATTTCAAAAAAAGAACAATGTTCTAACTATAATAGGTCATGAGTTATGACCCCTCGAAGTTGACTGTTTTTGCCTATTTTTAGAGCAAAAAAATAAGGTCTAAATTTTTTGAATCAAATCGTTCCAGGTGGAGTTAACGTCAATGATGCTACGAAATGGAATAAAGTAAACAAAAGTCTGCGTATACCTTAAATAGAGAAGTTTTTAGTCCTATTAGTTAAGGAATCGCGATGCTTTAAAAATTCTATTTTTTTTTGTGCATTTTTTACCAAAAACGAAGAGGTTTCGTTTTTTGACAATACCTCATTTCCTGTAAGTCCCACGACAAAATTCGTACAAAATAAATAAGATTGGAGTCAATTTAGCGTAAGTTTGAAAAAAATTGTCCTAGCCCTAATAGGTCATGCACCTTGAAAAGTGCACTCTTTCTGCATAGAGACACCTGAGCGTAGCTCAAAGTAGAAGTACGGTCACATTTCGAAGTTTGTGTCCCAGGTGAGTGTATAAAACTGATTTCAGATAAATGATACGTCTTTCGCCGCTCATTACCAAATAATTGTTTATGTAAAATCTTGTCACCACTTTTGATTACTTTTTGGCCATTTTTTTGTACTTTCGTGGCAAAAAAGTGATTGTAATTGATGTGAAATGTGTAATATGTTTTTTTTTAATCAATCAATAAATGATTTTGAATAATTTTTGAATAATTGTTTATAAGAAAATCTTGTGTTAACCATTTTCGAGTATTTTTTAAGTACTTTTGTGACAAGAAAGTAATCATAATTGTCTGGAAATGTGATATATATATTTTTAATGGAGAAACAAATAATTTAAATAACAATTGTTTGTTACAAAATCTTGTTATAACAACTTTTGAGTATTTCTTGAGTATTTTCGTAGCAAGAAAGCAATTATAATTGTCTGGAACTGCGATATATATTTTTTTTTATCAGTAAACTAATATTTGTTTCAATAATTGTTTCTAAAAAGATCTTGTCTTTACACGAATTATTAAAAATCATTAAATTATTAAAAGAAAAAACATATTACACCTTTCACATCAATTACAATCACTTTTTCGCCACAAAAGTGGAAAAAAAATGGCCAAAAATTAATCAAAAGTGGTGACAGCAAGATTTTGTTCTAAACAGTTATTTGGCAATGAGGGGCAAAAGAAGTATTATGCATCTGAAATAAATTTGATACTCTTACCTGGGACACAAACTTCGAAATATGGCCGTACTTATACTTTAAGGTACGCTCAGAAAACGAGGTATAGTCAAAAAACAGTACCTAACGTTTTTTTTTCAAAAATGCCCCCCAAGAAAATGGAATTTTCAAAGACTCCCAATATCCAAACTAATAGGGCTAAAATACCATTCTTTAAGGTGCACGCAGATTTTGGGTGCATGCAGTCAACTTTGAGGGTCAAACAGTAACTCATGACCTATTATAGTTAGATTGTTGTTTTTTTTGAAATCATAGGAAATTGAGTCTTCCTTAACTTACTTGTGGAACACTTATCTGTAACGTAATTAGGTACAAAGATATAAAGTGAGTTTTGAAACTTTACTATTTTTGCTGAAAATCCAAAAAAGTGGACAATTTTCAATGTACCATAACTCGGAACCTATTGACGATAGCGGGTTGTTTTTTCGACAACATGTGCTCATCATTCAGTTTATTTTCCTTATGTGTCAGAAATTTTGCTCGACAATGCAATGGGAATTATCCGTCCACGCAAACGCAAAATTTTCAACAAAAAAAACGGGTTCCCCCTCGTATTCCAGGTCACATTTTTAGTATGTCAAATAGGACCCCGTAATGAAACGTTCTCACAAGAAAAAATGGAAAAGGGAATTATACGGAAGCAAAACTACCAGATCCCTGGACTACTTGGAGCGTTCAGCAGGGCAGGTTCGCGGCCAAGGCCATAAGTGCGACAAAGATGGTAGTAAATCACTCTTAAGGCAGCGTTGTGTCTGTACAAATACGTCGCTCCTGATCTTGAGGTTCAGGCCAAGGGTTTTAGCTGCCTGCTCCGTGGCTCTGTAAAGCAACGCTCCCTACCCACTCATTCCGTGATTCCTGACCATTGCCAGGAGAGGACCTCTACCATTCGCGATGATATGAAGAACACTTAGGATGATTCGGTTGTATAGGTATTGAAGATTAAGGAGTCCGCCTTCACGGCGTGTAATGTATGAGCGCGGAACAGACGAGTGGATATGAAAGCTTTTTTTCTTATGCATCATCTTACGCATAGTCAAGTCAAGGGCCGTGAGCTCGTTCTTCGTCCATGGAACCACCTGAATCGATTAGAGTAGAACTGGGATGGCAAGTATGTTTGTCGCAGATACCACTGCGGAATGGGGATCTCCGACTTGAAATATGAGGTCAAGATGCGGTCCAGATGTTGGTGTGTAGAAGTGAACTTCTTCCACCAAAAGTTTCTGATATAATCTGGACTAGCAGCGGAGAAGTTCTTCGTGCCCCTTAATACTTCCTTTACCTCCTCAGCAGTGATTGGTGGACTTCCCTCTCGGATATTATGAGATTATTGCACAGCTCCTTGAAACGTATGATATTATCAGTGCCTTCATTTAATGGATGTTTTACTTCATAAATTCTCTCCAAAATGTCTCGACTTCTTTAGACTTCGTTGGGTTTTTGACAAGAACAGCAGGATCGCGAGAAAGGCGCGATGGGTCAGCGAGAAACTTTATTATCCTTGACTGATCCCTCTCTTTTTTTAATTTTCCTCTTTGGGTCAGATTGTACTCGTATTTTGTCAGCAATCGATCTCTCGGAGAATCTCAACCTCTGAACCATCACTTGTTCAGATTATATTGCGGCGAGAGCTTTGGCTGATCCAAATCGGAGGTCCAAACCAAGGATTAATGAAAAGAATAAAAAGCGCTTGCATCAACTCATGAAATGAGGATCCATCATCACGCATTGAAAATGCCAAAGCTGATGGCCATCAAGCAGCACATTGCTGACAAAATACTAGTACTATCTGACGCAAGGAGGAGAATTAAAAAGAGGGAGGGATTGGTCAAGGACGTTTAAAGTTTCTCGCTGACCTATCGCGACTCTAGCGGTCCTTCTGTTCTTGAGAGGGATTGTATCACATCCATTGAATGAAGGCACTACATCCATCATACGTTCCAAGAAGCTGTGCAATAACCTCATAACATACGAGAAGGAATGCACACCAATCACTGCTGAGGAGGTGAAGAAAGCATTAAAAGGAACGAAGAACTCCCTCGCTAAGGGTCCAGATTGTATTGCAAACGTTTGGTGAAGGAAGCTCACTTGCGTTCACCAACATCTGGCCCGCATCTTTACCTCATATTTGAAGTTGGATATCCCTACTCCGCAGTGGCTACTGTTAGGACGAACTGTACTCCTACCGAATGAAGGAAACTTGTCCAACCCAAAGAACTACAGTCCAATTACTTTTCTGAATACTTTGCATAAGATCTTCACATCTATCCTGAATGACAGGATTGTTCGGATAATAATTGAACCTGTATGGAGAGATGTACAAAAAACGTAGATCAAAAAGAGGCACAGCAGGCTACTCAGGAGAACCTGCTGATCGAGAGAAGTATCTGCAAAGCCGCTGCAAATTTACTGTTGGTCCGGATAGAGAGTTGGGCAGAAATGGCTTGAGCGAGTTTATTGGGATAAATTACAACGACAAAATTAAGAAAGCTTTTGATTCTACTTTAAATAGACTTTCCATCTGGTGTCTGTTAAAAAGCTTGAAGGTTCGTCCACATATAGTGAGATGCATAGAGGGACTAATGCCCCTTTGGAAAGCGAGGATTTACTATGTCTTCTGGAAATCATCTGAAGACAACTAAAGCGTCACTTTCCAGAGGGGTGTCTTTCAGGGTGACATAATGAGCCCGCTCCTCTTCTGCATGACACTATAGCCACTGTCTCTTGAACCTCGCGATTCTCAATCTAGACCGTCATCAAATTTGCCTATTATTGCGTCATTATTGTTAGAAAAAGGAGGTGGTATTTTCTCTCACTATTGTAAGTTGTAAGTAACTTAGATGCTAGATTCAGACAGGATTAGTCTTCATTATATCACGCATTGAAACAAGTGTTATATAATAAATTTTATTCTTTTTTTTTATCCAATGTGTCCCCTGAGGGTTCACATTTTCCTCGTACCTCTCCACTATTCCTCAACATACCCTACCGCTACCTTATAGTAAGTAAGAGGGACCTACAGCCTAAGGTGGGTTCCGAACCAACAAGAACACCAGCCCCAAGTACTTAGAGTAACCTTTCCCTCTAGAGGTACCGGCACCACGACTTTCCGGAGATGAACACTCCCTTGCTAGGCAAGTGCTCACCGTGTGGGCCGCCGAAGCTCTTCTAAAGTGCGACGCGGGAATCAAACCCACAACCAGCCAGCGCGGGTCCAAAGCGCATGCTTTAGCCTCCACGACCAACTGACCACCCTCATTCGTTGTTTCAATTAATATGATTCTTATTAATTGAAGGAGTTGTCCCGAATGAAAAGACGATCTGAAATTCAAATGTCTGGGATTAGCGAGAAGAAATCTTTCTTGTGTTCGTAGAAACGCTAAATGTTTACTCCTAAACATAAAGCAGGAGGCGCGAGTGTTAATTGACGTGTTTATATTACTTCGTACATTTTGTAGTGGTACGCGATCCTTTGTCTCATGGCTCCTTCATAACCTCAAAGTTAGTTTACCGTGATTGCACGTTTTGCATTTGAAGACTTTGTATTTTATCCTGATATTCATTAATAAATTTTGTCGTTGTAATGTATCGCGATTCATTTTGTCTCTATCCCAA
This sequence comes from Neuroterus valhalla, assembly GCA_011762715.2. NCBI lineage: Eukaryota > Metazoa > Arthropoda > Insecta > Hymenoptera > Cynipidae > Neuroterus > Neuroterus valhalla. The sequence continues at coordinate 6,042 of WSXT02018435.1, read as the reverse complement.
GGTTTATACAGATCTGTGGTTACCAGAAGAATACGTATGGGAGATTCAAAAAGCAAGAAAGAAAGGCGCAAAAGGTAGAAGAATGGGTGGCATCGGATCAGGAATGAGGAAGGTTCTGTTGGTAGAACAGGGATCAGAGGAGGATAGCGAAACGAAGGACGGAGTAATGATAAAGATCAAAGTTGGAAAAATAAGGGCAGTGGTGGTATGCGTTTCCTGGTGATGTTGGAAAGAGGAGGAATGTCAAGTAATGAAGAGTTGGATGGTGGAAAAAGGAGAGGATTTGTTTTCAATATGCGATGTATTGAATGCGTGGACAGGATATAAAATACTTTTGAACCTGACAGGAGAGGCAGGATGGTTTGATTCATGAAGAATCAAATCAATTTCGAATGTCTACAAATTTATGAATATTATTTGGTGATGCCTTGTGATTTCAAAACATTCGCATGTGGTTTTTGTTGTGTTCTCTTGCCTTTAGAGGGTCTTTATCCATACTTGTATAGAGCTCTTTATGGTTTTACGGTTGTAGGCCATATTTTCTTCAAATACAAGTTTTTTTAAAAAATAACTAACTAGAAAAGTACTGAGAGTGCGTTTACCTGCCTATATAATGAATATAATGTATTGATATAAAAATAATAAGAGGACCGTGAATGGGGGGGGGGGGGGTCTCACGGAACTCACGCCTACCAACAAAGAAGAAAAGGTATGCTGCATAATTCTGACTAGTAATATGTTATCATTTTTGCCTTGTTTTTAGAGTTTTAATAAAACTTTGATGAATAAAAAATAATTCCAATTCATAAATTTACCAATTGTAGTTTTGGGATACTCGAAGTCCCAATCCAATGTTGGCCATCAGCTTACCTGAAAGGTGTTACTGTGCGGATGTGGTACGTATTTTACTCATATCTTACAAAATTATTAGAAAATTCGATTTCATTATTGATCATTTTCAAATCTGTATAGGATTACCCGATGGCTGTAGTGGGAACTGCAGGAAGAGGCTTAATAGTTTATCAGCTAGAAGGTACTCCACAAGAGTATAAGAGAATCGAATCACCTCTAAAATATCAGCACCGATGTGTTGCTATTTTCAGAGATAAGAAAAAAGTACCTACCGGATACGCTTTGGGAAGCGTCGAAGGACGAGTAGCAATCCAGTACGTGAATCCGACAAATCCTAAGGACAACTTCACATTTAAGTGTCATCGATCGAATGGTGCGCCTAATGGATATCAAGACATATACGCAGTACGTAGGCATTGAAATATAGTTATCGCGAAAAATTTGATTTCAATTCTAAATTTAGATTGTCTATCAACTTCACATTTTAGACTATCAATTTTACCGGAAATGTAATGAAGTATTATATATAATAATATAATATAAAGTGTGTGTGTGTGTGTGTGTGTGTGTGTGTGTGTGTGTGTGTGTGCTCTAAGGGGGATATAGTCTATTGTTGAAAACGAGGAGTGCCGAATCTATTGGAACTACGATTTCTCGACAGTAGCCTCTATCCAACACATAATACCCGATATCTGGCTCCTTGACAAACGTGATCGAACTACGTTCTTGACCGGCATCATCAAATGTTTCGGGACCCACCTTAAACTGTAGTTCCCCTCAAAAGAGGCTAATAACATCTCAAGTAAGAGGCTACAAGACGAAGTGACTATGCTTTGGGGTCACTAGTCGACTTTGCGCAGATACGAAAAAGAGTTAGCGATTTCCTTGCGAATAGGCCCCATGTTGAGAGGGCTATCGCTGGGTGGATGCTAGCCTCTCTGGAGTAATGAACACGCACACATACTCTAACATGGCACATCAGGACAGTGCACCAAATTTGAGAATCCACTGATGACCTCACAAGGATTGCTCCGTCCACCCTAGCCTGACTAGGCAGGCTGCTGGATGGCACAGTAGTTGAGGCTCACTGGCGTTGCGGAGAGGGCCGCGTCTTCTGCTCTGCCATGCAGTATGCCCCTAGCCCGGGTAGGAAGGCAGCCCGGCTGCATAGGAGTTAAGGCCCATTTCGATCTGCAAAGAGGCCCGCGGTCTCCACTGTGCCAAGTAGCAGCCTAACAGCCAAGAGGTATAATAACTTAGTAACTCTGTAGAACACAGGTACGACCACCAGGGATGAATTTGAGTCTTATATAGTTTTTGATCTCTATATTAGGGATAGGGTCGTTCGTTTTGCATTGTATACTTCCGATGAAACATATGCAAAATGTACGTGAGAGTTCTTCACGGCACGGAGAACTCAATTATTTTTCGTATTTTTTATAGATCAATTGGTTTTTTCAAACACATTACGTTTGAGCTTTTTGGATATCTTTACTAATTGATCAGTTAACATTGATTTTTATTGATCAGTGCTAGGTGAAATATTCCTTCTTGGTTTTTAGTTAATATGATTCTTGATTCTATAGAACTTTTACAGATTATGGTATCCAAAGTAACCCAACTTCAATTTTCCAAGGTTTGCAAGTGGAACGTTGTTTTTTATGCTGAATATCGTATCTATTACTGGAATTTCAGATTGCCGCCGATTGGTTTTTGAAAGAATTAGGCTTGTTATTATTTTTTTAATGATTTATGTACCGCAAAAGCATTCACATTCTCTGGAACTCAAGAAACAGAAGGAATCTAGTAGCCTTCCGTAAGATTTCCTTCAATATCTTGATAATTTATGAATTCAAAAAATCGTGTGAAATATAAGAGCCTAAATTCAAATGAGTAATTCTCATTCCAAGAGAAAAAACCGATTCTATAAGACTTTGCTTGGAATAGTCATTGCATTACATGGCAGTTTCGAAGCTGGTTCAGAAAATGACCGATTCACATAATTGCATTCCTATAAATTTTCCCATTTCTGAATGTGCATTTGCAGAGATATAATCCACACAGTTCAATTTTGAAGGGTTTTTTCCCTGGGTTATCGAATTGGAAAATAGTGTTGAATTGGCCCTTCATGAATCCAATATTTGCAGTGAGGTAAGAGATTCTGGGACGAAAATTTAAAGCTACTCTCATTCTTAGAAAATAACGAAAATGACGATGTTTATAGGCTTCGAAAACAAATTGAAAATGGTGTTGAATTACTGTCCTATAAAACTATTATTTCAAGTGTGATAACGGATTTCGTAGCAAGAATTGGAAACCATCTTTGTTTTGGAAAATCATCTAATCTCGAAAATGACAACCTTCTTATGCTTCTGAATCGGTGTGAAAATAATAAAAAATTATTTTGAGTGGGGTAAGATGTTCCAGACTGAAAATCTGAAGCTACTCTTAGTTTTCGAACACTAAAAAATCTCGAGAATTACATCCTTTGCACGCTCTGGAATCCAATTGAAAGTAGTTTTAATAAGTTTAACCTAATACCAATTTTACGAGTGACGTGAGAGATTTCGGAACGAAAACCTTCAGGCAACTTTTACTTCTAGAAAATCGTCAATATCTCGAGTTTGGTAAGATTCTAGAAGGTAAATTTGTAGTTACTCTCATTCTTGAAGAATCATAAAATTACAAAAATGACTGTGTTCCTAAGATTCCAAATCAAATTGAAAATAGTGATGAATTAGCTTCCTATAAAACGAGCATTTCGAATGTGGTAAGGGATTCTGGAAAGAAAACTTTAAATCACGTTAAGTTTTCTGAGAACAAATACACACGTCCCATTACATTGCTCGCACATTCCATTATCTTTTTCACCTGCAGCTCGTTTCCTCATCTTGCTTTGAACCAGAGACCTAGGTAGCAAAACTTCCACTAACTCCACCACATCGTCATTCATTCTCCATTCACACTCTACCCTTTATCTTCTATTTCTAAAACATTTCATCTTGGTCCTACTCACTTTATCCTCGAGTTCTTTTCTCTCACACACTCTCCGAACGCTGTCATCATCAGATGCATCCCTATTCAATCATCTACTAAAACTACATCGTCTACGTATGCTAGCGAGAACAGTTTGCCTGTTCCTAGTATCGTTTCCTCTTCCTTCCCGTTTCATCTTCTTCTCTAAGTCTGCCATTAGGACACTATACAATAGAGGACTTGAGGGAAACACTTTCCCACAATAAAGGACTTGAGGAAAACACTTTCCTGAGCCTTCTTCCAGTTCAGAATTCCTCCCCTTGATCTTTGTCTCCACAAATATATCCTTTACCCTTTCTTCAAGACTAGATAATTGAGCACATGAATGTTATGTATGGTGCCCATACCTTTGCTGAAGACAGTCTGGTTATGTGGTATACTTCCCTCTTCTTCCACTTGTCTTTCTAGTCTCTCTCTGAGCACTTCCGCCTACATTTTGAATACCCTACTGGCATGATTTTTTTACCTCTATATTCCTCTATCTGTCCTTTCTCAATCAGCGGCATTACTAGTTTTACCCCGTCCCTACCATATTTCAGTTCTTCCTTCTCCACGCCATCTTCACCTGTTGCTTTGTTCCTTTCAAGTTCTATTATTGCGTCATTGTTCTATTCCCTAATAATCTCATCTCCCGCTATCCTTACCTCCCGCAACAGCCTTTCTTCCTTCACCCTTTACCCTGTTTTTCCGCGCCCCCTAGCAGGCTCTTAAAATATTCCGTCCATTCGTCCATCCCAATTTCCTCATTCTTCCTCCTTTCTGTTTCCCTGTTTGTTACTTCCCATACTCTCACTTCCCTAACTGCTTTCTCGACTTCTCCCATATATAATACCTCCTCCTCTTGACTTTTTTCAGTGTGTCACTACTTTTAAGAGATATCAAGGTGAAATTTTGGGAAAAGCCTCAGAAAACAATAAACTAGGCTTGTACACAACACTTGGTTTGGAATTCGAAATCAAATTATAAATAAAGCGTCGGCTCAAAGAACGTTCTATCTACACAGAACTTGACTTACTAGAATCGATGTTCATACTGTCTGTTTTCTCAATTCGGAAATATATCCACCCTAGCGCTGAAATCGGAAATGTTCAATTTTGACGTTCCAATTCAAACCCTTGATTATAAATTTGATACCGAGGTTACCAACATTGTAATGAAAAAATTCTTCGATACCCTCCATATCAAATAAATTCAACAAAGAGAAAATAAGAGAAAGAAATATTTTTTAAAAGGAGCATGTGAAGAATTAAGCGGCTAAGACTCCGAGAAACTTTATCGCAACTCTAGGAAACAACAAAAGCCTGCTGATAAGCGTCCAAACTCATATTACAATATTAGTTTAAATTGAAAAATATTTATCTTAAGTATAATAGGTAAGTATTCAAAATGGTAAATTTATGAAAAGTTGAATAATTCTATTTCACTTGTAATTAGTGAATTAACCCAGTACTTGGTATTCCAATCTGATATTCAAAATAAAAATTGATCGATTTCAGCGCTACCACGGCCGAATTTTTCGAATATAAAAAATTTACAGTAGATAGATTGGATAATTCAATGTGTCCAAGAAGGGCTTACATTTTTCTCGTACCTCTCCACTATTCCTTTACACACCCTACCACTACCTTAGTAGTGAGTAAGGGGGACCTGCAGCCTAAGGTGGGTTCCGAACCACCAATAACACCAGCTCCAAGTACTAAGAGTAACTTTTTTCTCGAGAGGTACTGGCACCACAGTTTTCCGGACATGAATACTTCCTTGCTAGGCAAGTGTTCACCCTGTTGGCCGCCAAAGCTCTTCCAGAGTGCAAAGCGGGAATCGAACCCACATCCAGCCGGAGAAGGTCCAAAGCTCATGCCTTAGCTCTCACGACCAACTTACCACCCGTAAAAAATTTACAGTATTAACATAGATTCCAATGAGTGAAAATCTCTGTCACACAACGTTTTTTTGAGCCGGCGCTTCCATAAGTGATAACTTAGCTTTCTATAAAACCAATATTTTGAGTGGGGTGGAATATTTCGGTACGAAAATTTCAAGCCACCCTTACTTTTTGAAAATCATGAAAATGACAGTCTTCAAGTTTCGGGAGTGCTTAATGCATTATCCGGAAGATTGAAGCATTTGACCTTCTCCTAGTATCAGAATGATCAG
>WSXT02018424.1:1693-14263 GCA_011762715.2 Neuroterus valhalla | reverse complement strand
GAAAATGCCCTTGACCAATCAGCTTTTCTTTAGAAAGAGACACGGTCATGGCTCAAATGTTTTCTCTCTCTCTAAACTACATTTCATAGCTCCGCACAGCGTGATCGGTCCATTTCTATATGTCGATGGTCATAGCTCTAATTGAAGTCGAGACTCAAAATTTAAAACACCTGAATTTCGAGAAGAAATTGAATAATAATTTCTTTGCTTACCGCTAACTTCGCAGAGCCCAGAGCAACATTGACTGTCGTCTTTACACTTAGAATTATCTTTTTTCTTCATCTCTGCACAAGTTTTTGCCGGGGCTTTTATGGCAAGGGCCACGCATAGTAGAGTAAAAAAACAAAATATTACAACATTCATTTCGGTCAATTGACTCTTCTGCTACGTTCGCGGCTTGTATACCAACTTCATTTCCCCTGCAAAACAAACTTACGTTTACCTATCTTTTTAAGACAAGTAATTTAAATTGCTTCATGTTCTAGTTATGGAGGGAGGTGAGCCAATGAGCTAGATATACTCACACAATACGAAACTGAAAAGAAAAAACAAGGTAAAGAAGGCAAAAAGTGCATGAGAGATAAAGAGTTCAAGTTTGATTCCTGGGCAACTAAAAGTTGGTGATTAAAAGAAAAAAAATTTAATGTTCGCACATCCACTACAATTGCCTGCCCGTACGTGACTTACATTCAAATGGCAAAAATTATTGTAAAATTACTGGGAAAATTTGAAGACACTTATTTCAACTGTTTTTGCAAATTGTATGCTTAAAATTTGTTTAAATTCGTTAAATTATCCAAAATATCTAAAAATTCTTTCAAATATGAAATATCTATCAAAATACGTGAATATAATCTTGGATCTCTTTAAATTCCTTGAAATATTTCAGAATCTCGGAGACTGTTTCTAATCTCCTAAAAGCCTTTGAGATCCTTTAAAATCATTGTAAATATTTTTATATCTTATTGATTTTCCTCAAATCCTTTGGAATATTGTAAATAGGATTTGAACCTCCCAAAATCCTAAAATATTTATGAAAATCATTCAGATCGTTCAAAATCCCTCAAAATCTTTCTTCATCAGCGGAAACCGTTCTTCATTCTTCAATTTCTCTCGAACTTTTGCAGCATCTCTTGGAATCTCGTAAAATCTCTTGAAATTTGATTGAACTCTCTGTACTTCCTTCAAATCTTGTGAGAACACTTGAGGAATCGAGTTCCTATCTAAAATATCCCAGGCAATCTCTAATCTTTTAGAATCGCTGGAAATACCCTTAAACTGCTGTAATCCCTTTGAATCTTTCAAATTTCCTTCCACCTCATGGAATCCAAAGAAAACTTCGAAAATCTTGTTGAGTTGTTATAAAATTATATGATTTATTGAAATACTTTTTGGTCTTTTTAAATACCTTAAGATTCTTTGAAATATGATAAAACCCTTTCAAAAAATGGGAAAACTCAAATCTTCAAAACCCCTCCGAATCGTTTGAAATCTTGTTCGAAGTAAGAATAATTGACATATTGTTGATACATTAGGTAGAATGATGAAGTCTTACGTAAGTAGATTTGGGAGGAGGAGGATTACACAAATTCTAGAAACCCTCGAATTGTGAAAGGAGGACCTAAATTCCCAAAATCTATCAAGCTCCAAGTGATTTACCGTTATATTTTCTTTGCAGCAATAAAAGAATTCATGTACATCGTAGATTATCTTTAACATAAAAAATGAGAAAATCGTATTTCTACTTGACTGAATAATATTCTTCTCATTAGTGAAGATTTTTTTTTGAGATGAAAAGAGTCCTAAAACTTTGAAGGTACTCATACACACATTTCATTATTCTTCAAAAGCTACGTATCATTACAAAAATTTTCACCCAACGTAAATTGCTTGTCATTGAATTCAATTATATCATTGAAAATAATGATTTTTCACTATACGAGACTGCTTTTTAACCGAATCTTATTCAAACATCATTACGACATATTCCTGAACATTGTGGTTTCAATGCGCAAAAAGTTTGTAATATTTGCAACTCATTCGATGAAGATATTCATAATTTAATATGTCCAACTTCCTTGACCCTTTTTAATTTTTATTGAAGCAGTTCAAAATATCTAAATACCTCTACTGCATATTTATTCCTTTGACAACGCAGTTTTCCGACTTTTTTGTAGTTTTTCACTATTGTAAAACGTTGGACTAGACCTAACTACACGGAAAGGAGTAAACCGTAACCGTCACTGCCAACCCCGTAACTCCTACGCGCGATTCCCGAATGTGAGATAAGCAGTAATTGTTACTGTGCTCACATGAACCTTTGCTGCCTGCAGAGTACCTGTTCGTCGCGAGACAGTAAAACGCAACGCAGTCACAGTTATTGCCACGGCAGTAACGGTTACGGTCTCAACAGTAATAGTTCCTGTATAAGTCCATTACCATCACTGCACGCGCAGTTTTTTTGCTTTATGTACGTTGCGTATCTATTAAGTATTACTTTTCAAATTTCTTTATCGATACTTACATGTGAATATTGCATACACATTTATGAGGTTTCTCAAGGAATGTATTAAATTCAATGGATCATCTGCAAGATCAAAGTTCAAATTGAAAACCATTCAATTTATTTGGGACTCAAATTTTGTCGGCGATGAGGAATCAGTTTTGCAGCAGTGGAAGTTGTGAAGAAATTCCTCCATTGAAAGATTTTTATAAATACAAATTTGGCAAATAGTTAGTAAAGAAACGATGAACGACACTCTTTATTACTTTTTCGGGAATAAGTTTCTTTAAAATATGTATCAGTATTGCGATTTTATGTATTGATCGTATTCATAAAATAATGTACTAACCTAAATAAAATGATGTACGAAACTAACCTCAAAAGTCTTCAAGTTTAAACTTGAAACGACGATCAGCTGATCCTTTCCTCCAATTTATGTAGTTTCTCAAAAATGTATTAAAGTCAATGGGTAATGTGCAAGGTCAAAGTTCGAATAGAAAACCATTAGATTTCAGTGTAACTAAAATTTTGGCAGCGATGAGGCATCAAATTTTATTGCAACACTCATCAAATTTCATTGCAATACTACTACTGAGCTCGCCGGAGAGATTCAGGTATTAGCAGTAACTATTGCTGTCAGCAAAGCAACGGTTACTACAAAACGTTTTCAGGTGGCGCGCAGTAACAGTTACGGTGTAAACAGTAACTGCTCAGGTTTACTCCTCTCCAGGTACCAAACCCTTATTTGTGACATGAAAGTTGGGAGAAACGTTCGACATTTGTTGAATAAATGAATTTTTGATAAGTTAATATGAATCACAGTTATTCTTCTTCCAATTTGTGGAAAAAAATTTGGCCATAAAATGGATTAAGGTAATCCACATTATAATCGAACAGCCCCTTTCCAGAAAACTTTGAACGTAAACTCTTCCATGGAATATGTCATCCATTATAATAGTGTCAGGTACTGATTGCGCACCGAAATTTCAATAATTCAGAAATGTTGTTTAGTGTTCAAATAAAATACATAACAAAGAAAGTCCTAAATAGTAAGAAATAATTATCTCCAATAATTTAATTTTATTGAGTAAAGAGCAATTTCCAATGCATGAAAAAATTCGCATTGTTGAGATATACAATCAAATTTTAAAACAATCTCCGGCCGTCAAAAAATTTTTGGTTATAACAAAAATATCATTTTATGAAGTAGAAAATGTTCCTTTTCCTTCTTTGAAGTTTATTGACAAGCCACGATGTGCACGGATTCTTTTATTGCTGCATGATTTTCGCTATTATTTCTTTATTTTGAACCAAATAGTTGATCTGTGAACACAAAAAAACAAAAAAAGAGATTCGTTTCTTTGAGCTTGTTTTGAAAATATAAAATTTGCTCCTGCAGGGTTTTGTATCCAAATTTACTTGTGAGCGGAGAAAAGGAAATTGGTATATGATTTGCTGTCAAATCAGAAAAGCGAACTGACTGAAATGAATCTCGTAATCATTTCTGTTTTTGCTATACTATGCGTGGCCCTTGCCACTAAAGCCCCGGCAAAAACCTGTGCACAGATAAAGAAAAAAGACGATTCCAAGTGTAAAAACGACGCAGAATGTTGCTCTGGGCTCTGTGAAATTAGCGGTAAGTCGAGAAATTATTCTTTAATATTCCAATTACGAAATTCCCTTATCTAATTATAATTCAAGAGTCTCATTCAGTAAATTCTTGGCATTAAAAATTTGCGTTAGATGTCCTCTTTGAAGAGTCTGGGATACATCTACTAGTAGTGTATTTTTGATGATTCAAAAGCGAATATTTTATCATCCGAGGATAGTTTATTGCACTTATGTAGATTACAGTATTGGTTTCATAAACGAAACAAATGCATTTAAAATTTCTAGGTTCACTAAATGAGAAAGCATGCAAATCAAGTTACGTCCCATGTGAAAATAAGGTAATGGCAGGTAGTCCTTGTATCCTCTCCATGGATTGTTGCTCTGGAACATGCGGTTTTGACAGTAGGTAGAAAAATATTAATAAATATCTCAACGACAGAAGACCTCCGTTTAGCTGAACCGCTGCTCGACGTAAACATTCGTTTAGCTGAACTCGAGAGAAATCCCCACCACTGTCCCCCTCAGCATGGGTGTTTCCACGGGTGACTTCTAATTGGTTGCTACCGTCAGTTGCCGTGTCTACTCGAGAGTAGTGGGGGTAAAGGGGGCCGCTCGAGTGCATCTAAACGAGCGTGGAAGCGTTCAGGTCAATGGAAGTTCAGCTAAACGAGAGTTCAGCTAAACGGAAGTCTTCTGTACTATCATTTGAGGATAGTTGGAAATGATAGTAAAGGAGCCGTTCAAAAACTACGTTACGCAATTTTAAATACTTTTCCCACCCCTCTTTTTTTTCATCACAGATCATTAAACTAGGTTCGAACCCTCAGCGTGACGTTAAAATACGAAAACTCAGATTAATTGATAACTATGAATAGAATAGTAAAACTTGCATTAGAAACGTAATTTCAAATAAAAAATACGAATTTATAGTCAATTACATACATTCATAACCAAATTGTTGAATTTTCAATTCAGGCCAATCAATTCTTAAGTAATAATGGAATGGGTAGATTCTAATTTAAAGTTATACGTTTGCAACCGAAAAAGAACGACTTAGAAAAAAACAACTAAATTTTTAACAAATTGATTCAACTTTCAACGAAGTAGTTGGATGATTATTCAAAAAAGATGAGTCCTTGGTGTAAAATGTAATAGTTCCACCAAAAATGATTTATTTTCAAGCAATCGAAAAGTAAATAACTTTCCAGTCGAAGAAATTCATCTGCAGCAAGAAAAATTACTACAGAATACTTCAAGCATTTTCAGAATTCGTGATTAACATTTTCATTTCTCAGGTATCACTATTTAAAAAATATTCTGTGATCCCCTACCCCCCGAATTCTGGAAGTTTGGCGTTATTTTTGAACAGCTCCTTAATAATTTATGTTAAAAATAAAACGTAACCTTAGAATCAATTTTTAGAAGGGAAAAAATGCGTGCGCAGATGATTAATTTGGTGTGATCCAGAGAGAAGGAAACCCTAATTTTCATTAAACTTGAGGTAGCGAAAATATACAAATTACAATATACTGAATCTTCAATCAGATAGTTCATCTCTCCGGAGACAATTTGATAGAAAAGAATGAATAAAAAACTTTAAAGAATCATAGTCATTCTATAATACCCAGTGATTTCAATTTATTTGGAGTGATATAAAAGAATTTCATAAGATGAAGAGTGATGACATGGGATAAAAACGTATAAAGTCATTGAGAAGAAAGAAATCCAGTTCATTTTATATATCTTGATGTGACCTTCTTTTTTGTGAAGAATATTACATCAGTAAAACCAACAATCCAAATAGAGTTTATCTACTACTTCTTATGTACGCTGCCGAAGATGATGAAGTCGATCCCTAATTTAAGCTAGGTAAGAGAAACTAATTTAATTAAAAAAAGTGTGACACGCGACAGCTTATATACATTCGAAATCCTTCATAATTATCAGTACAACAAAGCTTGAATCGCGAAAATCTGACCACTCTTACTACTATTACGAAACGATAAGAAAAAATATCAAATATCATAAAAATAGTCCGATTTTTGCTATCCAAACTTTGCTGTAAAGCTAATAACAACAAAATGTAGGTCGTGAAATATGCTCGTAAAAATTTCAACGGGCATCATATATCCCTCTCTAGACTCCCAATGCTAGCGCATTGATCAGGCAAGGTATCATATGTTAATGCTAGTGAGAGTATGCTGGGATCGTTAACGCGCCCTTTTCATGTCACAATAGGTCGTGAACGATGCTCGTAAAAATTTCAACCGGTATCATATTCTACAGTCAATAACGCTTTTCAATAACACTTTTCAGAGTTACGGTTAAGGTATATTTAACCCTGAACGATTAAACATTCTTGCGTGAATAATCTGCGAAGTGTCATTATTCTTTCCTTTCCTAATTATTATATATACTTTCTTTCAAACATTTAGTAAGCATGATTTTTTTTTTTACTGAATCATTATTAGCCATTATTTTGTAGGTCTCTCGTGCTGAATGGCGAATGAAAAATACAAAACATCTAATTTGCAAACGAGACGAATTGCGAAGCAATCTTATTAATTAATTAGCATCTTATACGCAGAAAGCGTTATTTGTCAATGGAAAATTTTCAGATTAAAGTAAAAATAAAATGTGTGGTCTCGCGAATCACCGATTTCTCACTTTGAAGAGATTACAAGAGATTTTAGGAGGATCCCATTGATTTCGAAAATTCTTAAGAGATGACAAGATATTCTGCGGAAATGAAAATCATTTCATAATAATGAGATTTGAAATGATGCCAGAAAATTTCAATAAATTACAGTGAAATCAAAGCGATTTCGAAATATTTTGAGAAATCGGAATTTTTTCTGGAAGATTCTGAGTAATGCCAGGAGACTCAAAGTGTACTTTCATATTTTACATTATTACATTAAACTCTGAGGCAGCATTGTTACATATTATTCAACATACGACTTGTATTCTTGAGTTCAAGACAGATTGGACTCCAAAATTATTTCGAATTAGAAATAGAATTCTAAGCAGCATTAATTATACTTAAAAAGATATATTTAGTACTCAAACAAATCCTCGTCAAAAAATAAAGCGGATCTTGCGCTACTTCCGGTTTTATTGATTCCAAGCATGACCCATTGGTACATTTTCTACAGAGATGTTAAATTAATTGTTTCCGTTTTCCATTAAATAACGGTGGTATGCTTGCTCGTATGCTTGACAGTATATCTCATGGTATGCTTGAGGGTTTGTTTGAGGGTTGGCTTGAAGTCGTGCTTGATTGTGTGCTTGACTGATTGCATAACAGTTTGCGTGCTCAACTACTTGATGGTGTGCTGGATGTGTTTCTTCAGAGCTCGCTTGGTGTCTTGCTTGGTAGTATGCTTGATCGATTGATTGGTAGTTAAACTGATGGTTTGATTGTTCATGTGATTGGTGGGGAACTCCTTGGTTCACTTCATGGTGTGCTTGATAGTATGCCGTATGGATCCCTTGCTCGTATGCTTGACCATACACGTCATGATTTGTTAGAGGATTTGTTCGATAGTTTTCTTGAAAGCTTGCTTGATAGTTAACTTGATTTTTTCCATGAAGATTTGCTGTTTCAGTTGGTTGATAGAGTGCTGGATGGAGCGCTTGATTGTTTGATTCATAATTTTCTAGATAGTGTATTTGATGGATTGATTGCGGGATTGGTCTGAGTTTAGCTGCATCCAAATCATTCACAAGAACCATTGACAAACGACGGTCTACACCCAATTTCCAAAGATCGTTAGAGCTCAAGGTTATGAACTGGTGGATATACGTGTCAAATACTTGATTCTCTCTCCCAGACAAGTCGGATATTGATCTAATACAATCTCTCAGCTTCCATCCAATGATGACATGAGCTCTTGCTATCAAAATTGAGTTTGTTACGAATTTGTCCACCTTGTTATTAACCTTTCTTCGTAGCTGAAATAACTCTGGCTTATCTAGATATGTCAATGTTCTAATAGGTGGAATATCTCCGTTTCTGTATTCAGGAAACAACTCCTTCAAAGTCTTCTTTGAACTTAATTCTGTAAGGAGAATTAGAAATAAGAGAATTTTAGTACTCATAATATAATTTGAAAAAGAATTATTAATTGAGAAAATGCATGTGAAATATTTGTCTATTATGGAAGACGTTTGTTTTTAAAAAATAATTTCAATAGGAGACTTATAGTTTTGATTGAAGGATGAGCAGAGTTTGGTACTATTTCTCAATTTAGCACGCAAGAGAGCAACTTTAAGAATATGATTTTTAATTTCTGAATGAATTATTCGGGATAGCTTTTTGTTTACGGCATCAGCAAAGATAGACTTAAAAAAATACAATTTACATAAAAATTGATTTTGTACTAAAATCTTTTTGATTGACTGTAATTCGAATGGTTTCTTACAACAAAAAATTGACCTAAACTACAAATATATAAACAACTAGCTGCGTCCTGTGACGGCGGCTTCGCCATCGCGGAGGAAGATGCGGATGAGAGTGGCGCCATCTGGCGAAAATTGTTCGTACTAATTCAGAAACCTTCGTGGGCTCATGCACATCAATTTTACTAAAGATGATCACATGATCAAATGCATAGTTTACGATTCTTTAAAGGACAAACATTCATTTATATATATATAGATATATGACGACTATCGTTCTGAGAATATTTGAGGCATAGACCGTTTTTCAACTCTTTCCACATAATTTGTTTCATGCAATATGCATAAATCTGTAAGTTACGGAAAAATCTGATTACGTCCATGGATTTTTGCAGAAATAATTACACAGAGCCTATCCATGCATTGGACAATTTTCTTGTCTACCGAATTTGTTACTTAGCGTCAGAAAACAATTATTAAATGGAGTGCGAAACATGCTTCAGTATCCCTCTATACTGCGTAACAAATCAAGTGGAGAAAAAATCTGTCTACTGTATGGATTTTAAGTAATTATCTCCGTGGAATCGCATGACATCATAACTTGATTCCTACGCTTGAACTGTAAATCTCAATAAGTCAAATATCACTTATTACATATTATTCATCCAGATATTATGAGTTTGGGTTGTTCATATTAATTGATGAATATTTCAACGACAAAAATGAGGCCATATTGTGATACTATTTACTAGGCTACGTCATCTTTGTTCGGGATCAGACTCAGATCAGACTTGGGATTTTTTGTTTGGTTCATTAAAAAAGGTCAATTGAATAAAAAGGGTTTCTCATTTGAAAAATTGAGAGTAGGATGGAGTTATTTACTCGCGCAGTCGGATAGACAAGTATTAGCATGGAAAATATCGTCGATTTTCACGTGAAATATCACGTGATCATTCTCAGCTGGGTGGAATCTAGTTGATGTTCCAATTAAATTTACAATTGTAAATATGTGTAAAACTATCATATATTTACCAGTGAAATTGGGGATAATGGTGAAAACTAATAAAAGGATATCGGCGGTGATCTTCATTCTCTATTACAGATGATACTGAATTAACTAGAGATGTTCAAATATATATATATATCAATACATACATAAATAGAGATGTCAACTTGATACATTTGAGAACGCTGAATCATGCGATAAGATAAGTGTTTTATGTGGAGATCATGTGGTAATCTAACTGATTAATCTGGCACAAAATTAATTATTATCGCGTTATTTGAGTGCCACACGCATGTAAACAATGCTACGTGTATCCCATGTCAGCCATCTTGGTTAGTTTGCTAGATGGCCATCAGGTCTCGCATTGCAACTTTAAATTTCCAATAGATGTCATAGCGTTTTTCAGTCTGTCACGTATCCAATTACAGGGTTCAAATCCAGTACTTTTTTGATTTTAGACTGCAAGTCTCTGTGATGATCTTCTATTTATTTATTTCTATGTTTATCATTATGGGGAAGATAGAAAACGAAATTTATCTTCAAAAAGTACGAATATTTATTTATATAAATCTCTCAAAACGAGGAAAACTCATGAAAACCCTAAAGCCATGAAATAGACCTTTGTATGCGGAGGTCCACAAATATAAACTCATTCGAGACTGTATCTATTTATATAAAATGGAGAAGACTATACTAGAGAAATATATCATTTATGACCTAATATTTACTTATCACAAATGATTCGATCAATTAACACCGTAAACATTCATTCGTATCCAGAAATTGATACCCATTGACTACAATCCGTCAATTTTCATGAATACAAGAGTAGTAGTGCTGTCACTATGGAGAGACAGATCCCCTTCGTTTGTTGCCGAGGGGCGTGCGGGGAGAGGTGGGAATCTGTCACTCTATAGTAACAGCACTACTACTTACGAGTGCGCAATATTTACGGCTGCACCGTTTACGCTGATTCGTCTTCATGCCTGTTCGTATACTTGAGGGTTTGTTCTAGAGAGTGCTCGATGTTTCGCTCGATAGCGTGCTGAAAGGATCTCTTGAGAGCTTGTTTGGTCACTTGCTTGATAGTGTGCATGATGAACTGTTTGTTGGCCTGCTTGTTGGTCTGCTTGATGGTTCTCTTGATGGTGTGCTGGATGGATGGCTTGATGGTCCCATTGATGGTTTGGTTCATAGTGTACTTGAGGGATTGCTACATGGTTTGCTTGGTTGCGTGCTTCATTGATTCCATAGTATTTTGCTTGATAGCGTGCAGAAAGGATCTCTTGAGAGTTCTTTGGCTGACAAGCTTGATAGTGTGCATGAGCAACTGGTTGCAGGTCTGCTTGTTGGCCCGCTTGATGGTTCCCTTGATAGTCTGCTGGATGGATTGTTTGATGATCCCATTGATGATTTGGTTCATAGTATGCTTGGGGTGTTACTTGGTTTGCTTGGTTTTGTGCTTGATTGATTCCATAATACTTTGCTCGATATTGTGCTGAACGGGTCGCATGAAAGTTTGCTAGAATGTTTGCTTGATAGCTTGCTTGATGCATTGCTTCCGGGATCGGTTTGCTTTTAGGAGCAGCTACTCTGTTCAGACGAGAGGTCGAAAGAAGGCGGCCAACGCCTAATTTGTAAAGATCGGTAAAGCCTATGCTTATAAACTGGTTGGTATCCATGTCGAATACTTGATGAGTTTTGCCCGAAGAATCATATAATGGCTTGATAGTATTTTTTAGCTGCCATCCAATGATGACATTAGCCCTTGCTACAAAAACGGAATTTTTAGTAAATTCAGCCACTTCGCCTTCGACTTTTCTTCGTAACTGAACACACTGTGGATTTGATTCGTATTTCAGTAGCCTGACAGGTGGAATATCTCCACGTTTGTATGTGGGAAATAATTGCTTCAAAGTCTTCTGTGTGACCGAATCTGTAGGAAGAAATGGAAATGGGTAAATTTTAGTACTCATAGTATTATTGAATTGTAATACCAATGGTATTCTTCCTCTATGAAATTGATCATTGGATCGCTAATGTTCTGAACTATACTGTCAAGACATGGAATTATTTTCGGGATTGTGGAATATTTTCCTATTGAAGAAAGCTGATAAAGGTTATTGCAGCTTGCTATACAACAGTGCATTATTATGCGCTTCGCTGAATAGGAATGATCATCTGCAATTTTTGTATAATTCTATAAGTATTTCTATTTAGGAGACTCTATTCCATTTCGTGATCAAACTGGCAATCAGCTTCACAGCTGTTTGCAATGATCTGTTTACACGAACAATTAATGTTTCAGGGATAGTCTATTGATCCAGCTGTAGTCTATATGAATGAATACATTATGATTTGAATACTCGTTTCGTTTTCACCATAGGGTAAGGCAGAATCGCTCACCCTACAAATACAGTTTATAATACAAACAAATTGTCACATAACAATATGGTTAGAGAGCCAATTTTTGACAATACTTGGATTCTATGTAACTTTTTTCGTAGGATCAACTGTTGTTATTGGTTCTATCGTATACCGTAGATAAGAATAATTTCTTCAACTGGATATTTTTTTATGAAAAATAGATTATGAATTTATGAAGTCGGTTACTAACGATAAGAAGTAAACTTCCGAATCCATAATTACAAAATTGATTGATGATATAACTGACAGTGGATAATCAATAATTAAAAATATAGATGTATCTTTGTAAAAATCATTTTAATTTCTTCAGAAGTTAGGACACAAAGGAGTTTTAATTTGAACGATTCAATATAGGAAATAAAGCAATACTCCCAGTAAAACAAATCTAGCTTCTATAACAAATTCACCTAAAATGACGGTTAAGGTATATTATCAATAAATATTTACCAGCTGAATAAAAGATAACCGTAAAAGCGAAGAATAAAGTACTGGTGGCAATCTTCATTTTCTATCTCAGGTGATACTGAATAACTCTGCAAGATGTATTTCCATATATACTTTCGCATAATATATATGTATGCATATACTAGGCATGATATCACTTGACCTTCCACATTGAAGT
>WSXT02018404.1:0-14264 GCA_011762715.2 Neuroterus valhalla | reverse complement strand
AATGTGTCAAGAACTTGATTCATTTGGAAATCGAATTGTTGTCTCGAAGTGAGATTGCTACTATCATCTTCTGATTCGTCGATATGCATTTTCTTTTTTTTTTACGATCCCTTTTATTGGGGAAACCTACTTCGATACCTAGATGCTCTGCTATTTTTTCAGGTTCTTGAATTCCAGAATAGATCCCTCGTCCCGCATTTTCTGTAACATAGTACAAAGCCCGTCAAGAAGTTTTCTTGACTTATCTGATGTAATATCTTTGGATTGCAACTCAGAAGAGTGCACACGAACTGGAAATTTATCTGAACTAGTAGCCCTTTTGCAGTTGTTACAGCATCTGAATCTGACGGATCAGGTAACATTTTTCTAGTTCTTCCAAAACTCCCGCAAAATGTAGCCATAGAGCTTTACCCGCACTAGATCTATAACAGACCACCTCGTATCACATATACGTTTTAGAGCTTACACAAGGAACATACGTGGCATATTTATTTATTTTAAAATTCGAATTTGCACCCCCCGATATTTTCCAGACATGTTTGACCCATTATCATATCCTTGACCTCTAACAGCCTCAATATTTAAGTTACCTTGTTCTAGTTTCTGCAACATTTCTGTTGCTTAACCTAATCCGGTTTTTCTGTTATTATATTCTATAAAATCAATCAATCTCTCCTCTACAGCTACTTATTCTCTAGTAATTCAATAATTTCATTGTTCAATTTCGGCGAAAAAAAGCATATGAAGCCTTTAATGCGACTATCAATTCAAGTTCTCAAAATTTGATTGTAATGAATAGCAGATTCAATCAAATTGGATAAAATACCTGCTTGGGGACCATACCTGCTTGTGAACAATGATTTTTAAAACTTCACGCCACTTCATACTTTCTGCTTCAAATTGATTAGTGAAATAATCAGAAATTAACGTTTTATACTTAATATTTTTTTCAAGAAGCTACCATTTAACATAGTTATTAAGATGAGCAATAGAATTCTCATGATCTGGCAACGTAGGACTTGAGTGTTTCCAGTCATTGAAACCTTCTGTTAATTACATTAAAAGCTTTGATCGAACAGAATGATCGAACGATAAACAGGGAAAACAAAAAACCGCGTTTTTATTTCTACAATAGATGAGCCACTTTCTTTTCATTTTCTCTTAATTTTTTTGTCTGCCAAAAAACCAGTCTTTAGTAAACCTACGTCCTGATTCATTCATCGGCAACGTCTTAAAATCTACATCATTACCTTGATCAGGACCATGAGCAACAAGTGTTTGCCTAACATTATCCGAAATTGGAGGTCACGAGGTCCCAAAATTGCAACATGTATAACCAGGATTAAGTTTCACTCCAGGACCGTAAATGTAA
Source organism: Neuroterus valhalla (assembly GCA_011762715.2). Classification (NCBI taxonomy): domain Eukaryota; kingdom Metazoa; phylum Arthropoda; class Insecta; order Hymenoptera; family Cynipidae; genus Neuroterus; species Neuroterus valhalla. The sequence continues at coordinate 12,892 of WSXT02018404.1, read as the reverse complement.
AACCCAAAACATGTTTGTAGAAGTGTCAGATCCTCAAAAGAATCTCCTTAGGGGTTGTCATCGACCAAAAAAGCTGGCGTACTCGTTTACTACTTTCTAAAAGACACCAGGATGCCAAAGCATCTGTTTTGGGGTAGCAGTCACTTTTTTAGAAAGACCTGTTCTAGAACGCCATTTGAAATTTCCATACAAATTTTTTAATTCTGACCGGCCTACGCTACCGCAGGGCTTGCGCCCCGGGCACTTGCCCCGGTCGCCATGCCCTCGTCACGGCTCTGCATAAACAATAATAATCCATTTGATCATTTATTTTTGTTAAACTAAAATGAATAATGACTCACTTCAAGTAAAAGTGGGGAAAAAGTTAGAAATTTTAGAAAAACCCGCAATTTCCTACCACTGAGCAAAGAAAATATAATGAGCAGTGATAATAAAGTGTTAAAAAAATTATGTTTACAAAATAAAATAAATAACTACCTACTTTAGGTGAAAAGTGGACAAAAACTTGAAAAGTTTCAGGAAAAACCGCGAATTTGTAGCATTATTCTGAGAAAATATTGTTATAATTATTACCGAATTGTCTAAACAATTATTATTTATGTTAATTTGAATTGATTATTACCTCGCTTTGACTGAAAAGTTTAAAATAAGTTGAAAAATTTAGAAAAAATCTTGACCTTCTAAGAGAAGTTTTTTGAAAACGATGATAAATTTTTTAAACAGTTTTAATAAACATCTAACTATTAGGATAGAGTAGTATTTCATGTATTTGAAACAATCTGCGTTATAAAAAAAAACGAAAAAAAATCATAATTAGCGTCAAAAACTCGGAACCCCCATTTTTTTCACTTATGAGGTTTTTTTTGAGACCCTATAAAACAGACTTATGGGGTTGGTATTTGAAGAGTAATATTTTATTCGTATTCTGTTACTAATTGTAAAGGGAAATGGTGATTTTTAACTCGATTCACCTAATATTGAGAATCCTGAATAAGATTTACAAACACGTCTGTTTCTCTTATGGGAAATACGTGGTAAACTTCAGGGGTCCCAGTGGTCCAGAAATCGAAAATTTAAGGTATTTTGAGGAATTTTTTTTTTTTTTAATTGAAATAATGAAAAATGATATTGAAACTTTTCAGGATTATTATTTAATATGTTTCATTAACAAAAACATTTTTTTGACAAAAAGATTTCTTTATATCATTTTAAAAATGGCGCTGAAGTCGGACCTTCCGAAAAATTTTACTTGGACGATGTGGTCGATTTTGCCCCATCTATCCATCTGAAAAATAAAAATCAAACAAAAAATATATTAATCAGTATGAGTACAGCTATCGTCGGTACTAGAATGAAGGAAAAAAATTAAAATTGACAAAATGGCGCTCTTTTGAAATTGAAGTTATAAAATTCGAGCTTTTTCCCCAGTTTTATGATATAATAAATAAACAATAATTGCAATAAAAATATGATTATAGTACGGACGATAGCCATTGATGCTGTGAGTAATATATCAAAATTTGAGACTATCCGGTTGGATAGTTTTTTTTTATATGCCACACCATACCGAAAAAAGTAGTTCTGAGATAATCAAATAACAACAATTAATCGAATTTAACGAATTTTAAATACTTAGAGTAGGAGGGGGTAATTTCGTGAACCCTTTTTTGACGTGCTCGTACGGCCGTAATTTTTAACCGAATATGACGAGTGATCATTCTTTCGAAAGATGATTACCTTGACTATGTTTTTGCTGAACAACATTTTGGTAGCAAGAAATGGTGTTGGCGTAGGATGACAAAAAAATAGTTCACGACATTACCCCCATCGAAATTTGGGGGGAAATGTCGTGAATTACTTTTTGAGTGCAGTAAAGGTGCCAAAATGTAGAAGAAATAATAGTTCCTGGTTTGATTTATTGAAATAAAATATGATTACGTATTCCTAAAAAATTGTTGCATTGGAACAAAATTTTAATATAATTTTTAGTCAATCGTGACGCTTTTTTAAAATTTTTTCAACGATTTTTTACAATAATTATCATTATTATTTTTTAATGAATATTAGTGAAATAATAATGAAAAGCAATAAGAAATTACATGGATTCAAATGAATTTTTACGATTTTTCAAAAATTTCACAATTCAGTTGCGAGAAAAGTTTTCCAATCTTGAAAACATTAATTTTATCGAAAAACTTAAAGATGCAAGCTCTTTTATTAACAAAAATTGACCTTAGTATGAGTATATGAAATTTACTTCTTCTCTGTGTCATTCACGACATTTCCCCACAGCAAATTCATATTTCCCCAACGGAGATTTCTCAGGTTAACTTTGACAAATGGTGGATAAAAAACAAAATTTCTCCAAAAATGGAACACTATTCTTCTTTTGCGGGAGATTTTCGAGCTTCTTTTGAGTCCTTAGTGCTTCGACTGGTGGCTGTGTACTCTCGCCGTGAGTCGCGGTCTCGCGCCTGCGGCTGCGCTTGTGAGCCGATTATGACGCCCATGGCCTCCATAATTTGAGAGTATATTCTTGAAAGACTATACTGTCGAAAAATAAAAATTAAATTAAATCGATTTTTCGAAAATTCTAGACCACCGGGACCCCTCCATGGGGCTTGCGCCATCTCTGAATATTTTTTTTTATTGCATCTATTTTCTTGTTGATTTGAACGAATTTCCGGGCGTTTTGCATAAAAATCCGGAAAAAAAATTTTCGGACCACCCTAATGGCCACGCACTGTACCTCTTTTCTGAGAACTTCTCGACACGTAATACAGTTTTCGCATGCTAAGGTAAAAATTAAACCATTCTGCGCACGAAAATGAATCTCTCTGTACCTGAATTAGATCCAGATGGTTTGAGGAAAGCAAACATCGAAGAGCTGTTCGAAGCTGTACTAGTTATCAAGTGATAAGGATAATTCAGTTACAAATATATTGGTGAGCCTGGGTCCGCAATCATAGCGTGAAATGTATGAGCGCGGGACTGCGGATTAATATGCAAGCTCTTCTGCGAATGCACAATCTTACGTGGCCATGTCGAGAGCCGCCAGCTCCTTATTCATTTATGAAACCGCCCAGAACAAACAGAATAGAACTGGGACAGTAAGCATATTATTTGTAGATATACTGTTCAACACTGAAGAATTGAAAGAAAAAAAATATGTCGCAGAAGACGTCTGTATCTGCATCGGACAGCCTTTTTAAGCCAATGCTACACATATGGACCTAAATGTCTGGAATTACAAGAAAAATTCAGTTTTGGAAAATTCTTGAATAATTTTGTTCAAAATTTCTTAGGAACTTCATATACGAATTCGTGTAGATATTTTCCCCATCATCATACATCAATCTAAAAGCTGAATAGAAGTAATTCATAGTAAATAGAAGAAGAAAATAATAATTGATAATGTTATACACAAACTAATGATCAGATGTCATTTTTTGCGATACGCAATGCTTTTTTTTATAGATTCGATAAATAGATTTCTCCATGGGAAGGCTTGCTTTTTTCGCAGGAACAGCTGGAAATATCTTAGAAAAAACTCCTCGCTGTCATATTTTAAAAATGGAAGAAACTGTCAAATACATAAATAATTTTTATTAAAAAATACATCCTTCGACTATATTTTGAAAATAAAGTTTAATTCTTTCTGCGGAATCTACATGAATTGTCCTGCAAAAGACTTCGCGCTGACAGATTGTTTATAGTGACAAAAACTAAAATTGTAAAAACAATTATTTTTAATGTGAAATACTCTTTTTAAGGGATTTCTCATAAATAAAATGTTCGATTTCTCTGTGCAATCAATTTGAACTGTACTGTGACCTCTGCTTCTTAGAATTTAACAACATTTTTAACAAAATCTGCATTCTTTCTGCATATGCTTGAACGTAATATATCACGTGAACAGAAATAAAACTTTCAGCCAATTTTTTTCTCGTAACCCTCAACTGATTCGCAATAAAATTTGAGTTGTTCTCGTGAATACAATTAAACATATTCATGGAAAAATTACCAAAGCAAGTATTTTTTTAAAATTGTTTATATAATCAACAGTTTTCATGGCTTTAGACAATCTCACGGCAAGGAGTCTCCTGCAGGATATTCCGAGTTGATTCCGTGAAAAAAATGAGATCCGCTTATACAAAAAAAAATTTGCCCGTTTTGGCGGGCGCATTCTCGTCTCGCGGCTAGGGTGCGCGTCCGCCGGATCTCGCGCTTCGCGCTCGATAATATATTGGACTCGCGCTCGTACATTTCAAACCTCGTGCTGCGCGCTCTGGTATTTGTGGCTCGCATTCGAAATGCTTTTGCTATTGTTCATTTCAATGATTATGCAGATTTGAAAGTGAATTGAACAAATCGATTTCTTTCAGATCCCAGTTAACCAATGCAACCTCATATTCTTAATTCATAACGTAATTAGGAATAGAAGAAGATTACATTTCTTAATGCGCTGTTCATTATACAAAAAACAAGTGTATCAAAGACCGATTTGATGAGTTCATTTTTTGGTGAGCTATCATGTTTACAGACGGACTGACATACAGACAGACGCCATCGCCAAAACAGGATTTTCGGCTTCAGGGGGTCCTTGAACGTAGAGATCCGTAGAAGAACAAAGATGCGAAATTTTGGGTGATGCTCATACATTCTAAATCATCAATGATGAGAAAGTAATAAAATTTTCGATTTTCAAACATGTGCTGCACAGTAAAAGTTTGATTTGTTCGTTATAGTTCAAAAAGTCGTATTGATGATCTTGTAGGGCTCCCCAGGAGAAACATTTTTTCTCTATGCCTTTCTTTTTATTCATGTGTTATTTGGCTAAAAATTCTCATTTTGATTTTTATTTCTGAATTTTGAAAATGACAAAACTCTGACAATTTTGTTTCTTACAAAAAATCATTTGGACAAATTGTTCCACTTCTTACGTACTACAAGAAACATAATTACAATTTTTTAGTCTTGGAAAAAAAAGTCCAAACAAATTTTCAAAATTCTCCCCTCTCCTTTTTCTTATCCAAAATAGCTGGTTAGAGAACCCGATTTATCTTTTTGGTCCTTCAAAATGTCTACCAAAGCAAAATCGAATATGATCACTCTTTCGAAAGTTATCGAGTTCAATAAATATTTTTGATCATTTTTTGTGCGATCAAATTTTCAATTTTCAATTTTTCGTAAAAATGCGAAAAGTTGAATTGACGATCTTGTAGGGCTCCCAAGAAAAAACTTTTTTCCTCTTTGACTTTCTTTTGAATCTTGCGTTATTTCGCTAAAAATTCTCATTTTCTTCTATTTTTTTGAATTTCGCAAATGCCACAACTCTGACAATTTTGTTTTTATCAAAAAAAAATCATTCGAATAAATTGTTCCACTTTTTACGGTTTACAAGAAGACGTACTTACAATTTTTTAGTCTTGGAAGAAAAAGTCCAAAAAAATTTTCAAACTTCTCCCCCTCTTCTTTTTCTGATCCAAAATATCTGGTTAGCAATCTCAATTTGTCTTTATGGTTCTTTAAAATGGCTGCCAAAGCAAGATCGAATATGATTTTATTATATATTTTTGAATTTTGAAAATGCCACAACTCTGATAATTTTGTTTTTATCAAAAAAAAATCATTCGGATGAATTGTTTCAATTTTTATGCACTATAAGAAACCATACTTATAATTTTCAAGTCTTGAAAGAAAAGCCAAAAAAATTTTCAAAATGCTCCCCCTCTTCCATTTTTCATTCAACATATATCTGGATTACGAACTCATTCTTCTTTTGCACCAATCAACAAGTGTGTCAAAGGCCGATTTGATCCCTCTATTTTTTCGTGAGTTATCGTGTTTACGGACTGACGGCCGGACGGACATATGGACATACAGACCAACAGACAGACACCGTCACCAAAACATGATTTTCGGCTTCCGGGGGTCTCGAAACGTGGAGGTCCGTTGAAAATTCAGGATGTGAAATTTCAGACGATTCTAATACTTTTTCAATCATAAGTGATGAGAATGTAAAAAAAACAAGTGTATCAAAGACCGATTTGATCCGTTCATTTTTTGATGAGTTATCATGTTTACAGACGGACAGAAATACGGACCGACACCATCGCCAAAGCATGATTTCTAGCTTTAGGGGGGGGGGGGGGTAGCATATTGACAAAGTCTGCGGTAATAGAACAAATAAATATCGTGTTTGTCGTGTTGAAGATATATCCAAGTAGAAATAAACTAAGGAGCCGCCCATGGCGTAAGAGTGGATACCTCATTTCTCGAATGGGTAATACATGGAGGCCATACACGGCACTCGCGAGTTTTAAAACCATGCAGTTTGGTGGCCTAGGGATGAATATCCAAGGCAATGAATTATCATGCCCAGGATTTTCTTTCGAGGCACTCACTTAGTTAAGGGTATAATAAACAATCTCCCTACTCAGGAACCGGAATTTGATTGAAAATGTCATGTCCAGTAGGATCTAATTTTGGTACCAGGCTAACAACAAAGTCATCTTCAAAAAATTATTCCTTATATCAATACTAAAATGGTGTTGAATTATAAGGACTGGAAAACATGAGTAAAATGTCGGAAGAGTGACAAAAATCACCCAGAAACCGACTGCAATAGTCTGTGTGCATCTGGATTCGCACCGGGTACCGAAAAGGATATTTTACGAGAATTTTTGAACTTATTATCATCCAAAGTGACAAATATCAGGTCCGAAAGCAATATTTTCGTCTCCGTGGATAGAGCTTTGCACCAAGTACCTGAACGGTTATTCCACAGGGAGTTTTCAGCTTACTTATTTCCAAAATAACTAGCATTGATCCCGAAAGCAGCTGCAATAGTATATGTGCACTTGGATGAAAATGATATTCTACAAAAATTTTTTATCTATTTATCAACGGGGATAACTTATATCATCCCTGGAAGCGATGACGTTTGTCCCCGTACCTAAAATAATGATCCAAAGGAAGATGGCAAATAATAATATTGTTACACTCATTTATCAATTTTTGAACTTATCTTGATTTCTGCAAAATTTGTCAACTTTGATTCAAATTATATTTTTTCAGAAACAGTAGATTTCCTCCGAATTTTCTGAAGAGATATTACTGCCATAAGTGCATATTACGCTTAATTTGAATACCGTATCTATTTTTCCCAAGAAACGTCGTTTAGGGTTACTTTTTGTGAAAAATTTAAGTGATATTCATTGAATTTGGATTCAGAATTTCTCGTTCTAAAAGAGACAATGATATCGCAATAGAATCGCAAATAGAGTCTCAATGTAAATCACCGGATAGGATGAAAGTTCGTAGAAAGTACCAACTTTATTAAAGTTTGTTAACAAATTCAAATGGGGATGAATATACTAAAAATTTCATTTTATTTTCTTCAAAAATCGTGCGAGTGCCGATTATAGGATTAATATGATTAGCATTAGTCCTAACACGTTTATCCAAGTAAAGTGTAACATAAATGCGATAGCAATGTTGCTGCTCTCTCTAAAAACATTGTGTAAGTATTCTGTTGCAACATCGCCTTCAGAAACATGATCGAAGGTGGAAGACTATAATTCGTGATAATAATTACAACAGTGAAATCAATAAACAAGTGTCTGTCACTGTCATGGACTGCACTTGCAAAACTGGCAGGAGCCACAGATTTTATTTAGTGATCATGATAATAATTCTATTTATTAATCACGTAATAACTGTATAAAAAACCAGCCAGGGAATACATGACCATCAACGCTGAAATTCAGAGGGTAAACTAGTATTTGTTAATCAGTATCTTGAATCTTGAGTTGTTTTGACCATTTGAAAGGTTTATCAACAACAATCCTTTCTCCAACAAGATTTTTCATCGTAACAGTACCACTGCCAAATTTTGATAATTCATAGAAACTCAAATTAGTGTTGATATTTTTTTTTGAATCACAATTGACAACACAGCACACATTGCCTTTGCGAGTATCGTTTCACTTTCCATGGTTCCAGGAAAATTACAGTTTCAAGATTTTATATCAACTTAATAAACTTCTTATGTACTTCTCACTGATTAATCTGATACCAAATTTTTTTTATCACGTTATTTGAGTGCAACACGCACGTAAACAATGCTATGTGCATCCATGTTACGGCTGGGTCCATTTACAGCTGATCACAAGACGCAGAGCTCACAAACATATTGATGTTAAAGGATTCTAATATATTTAATACATGCACTTTTCAACAGTTCACCCAAAGTTCACTTGGAAACGCTTACCAATTTAGTGCAACATAAGAGTTTAAAATTCTACGTATCTTGGGTAATATGATATATTATTATATAAAGTGAATCTTTAGAAAGATAGGCCTTGAATTTAGAAGTAGGAAATATGCAGACACAAAGTCAGGCGAGGTGAGTTGTGGAGGTATTGAAGGATGACTAATAGTGTTTCATCTGATTGATTCTCCTTTTTAAGTGCATATCGCCATTTCAGCAGTTTCGGAACGAGTTTTTTTTTGCACGCGGCGTCGTGCACTATCGCAAATTGGGGCAGTTTCAACTTTACCCGCCCTTAAAACTGGATCAGAATTTCGAGATTTGATTGGAAATCGAGAAGTTGTAAATCAGTGGAGACCAGAGTTCGATTTGTGAACGGAGAACAAATCAAGTACATGATACGAATGACCTCTGTCCAAGCACACCTGATGCCATGTTAGCATGAGCTTCGCTTTGCAAATAACTCGCATTAAGCATGTTTTATGGGTACACCGGAATCGACAATTAACGTCTCGAGCTTGCAATTATTTCGACGCGCCGTGAGAATTCAAACTCCAGTATCAGACTGTCGACCTCGTTTAGTTTACTGAGGAATGTTGAATGCTGAACGATCCTGAACGACGTATATACTGAGAAAATGTATTAAACTTGAAGGGAAAGGAGTGAAATACTAAGATTCTGGTAATAGAAATGGGTGACACTTGGCGTGCAATTTATGTTTAATTTATTCCAAATTCATGCAAGCGAAAGAGCAGAACCTGAACGTTCGAGTGAATTTGTTAATTCGATTTTTCTCGAAAGGGGCTAAATTATGGAGCTGGGATATATTCTGTAGTTAGATGCTTGATGAAGTTTCTACTACCAGATTTGTAATTCGTTAGTAGAATACTTACTACAACTGGTCCCGGAGCACTCTAGCAGTCAGTGCCGAGTTCTTTTATACGCAGATAATTTATTGAGGCTTTCCTGATTTCCCAGTTGACAAAAATCTGTAGCTGAAACATATAGAAAGTTGTGCAACATGAAATTTTGAATCTGCATGGGAGCGATTTTGATTCAATTTATCCAGTAAGTACTCGATAGGTTTTGGGTTTTATATAATATTTTACATCCATTGATATTATATTAAGTAAGGAGAAAAAGAATTTTCAAATTTATATGTACATTCAAGAGAATCCATATGACTTTTTCCCACGATGATGAATGTGCTAACGTTTCGCTTAGAAGAAGACTTCAACCATGCTATTTGTTCTGGTAACAAGTTATAGAGTGTTAAAAGCTCACACATCCTATCCAGAAGCTGAACAACACGTGCGCCTACACTGTTTCTGTGAGGTGTACCGGTTCCGGAAGTGGCGCCAAGTTTAATCCCGATTTACGGGTCCGGATTACATCGGCCTGGAATCACGCTAAAGAGCACTGCTGAGCAGTCTAGAACCTACAGACTTAAAGTTACCTCTCCAGAGAAGTGATCGTTTGTAATTAACGCCGAAATAACGGAGGGTCTTACGAAGTCAGTGAGGCTCGAATCCCCTCTTTCCCCTCCTCCAAATTGCTCAGCGAACTCGTCAGCACAATCTATCAAAGGGATTTTTTAAATTAGGTTTCAGGGGTGATCAAAACATAACCAAGATTACTATAGCACATCTAATATAGAGATAAATTATTGTAATAATAATAAGAAGCTAATCCTCAACTTTTCGAAAAATAACAATTCATATTTATATGATTCCAAACAGAAAATTGTTTCAGGAATGGGCTATTGTACCTTGCTTCTTATAAGTGGCTTTCGTGAGTATTGTGGAATATTTATATACATATTAAAAAGTGTTTTATATAGTAATTTTCTTTAGAAATTCTAAACTTGGAGTAATAGCTTTATTTCATTCTGAAAATGAATATGAATTCTGAAGAGCCCAAATAAGCAAATATTCTCGATAATTTTCTCAAATATGTAATAATATTTGTCACAATTTAAACTTCTCCTCTTCTCAATTTCAAATGAAGACAGTACTTCAAGCAGTCTTCAGAGTAGAAGTAGTATTCCGAAGGAGGAACATTTCTGAATTATGATAGAAAACTTGTTCACCTTTTTCATTGGGAATTCATCATTTTTCATTTGAAAAATGAATAACTTGTTTTATATTTGAACTTGGCTATTGAACATCAAATTCTTTTGTTAAAGTTGCATTTTTTTTATTCAAAATTCACCTTTAGTTGAAATTTCAACTACTTTGTTAAAAATCGATTCATCTTTTTTTCCGTGAAATTTCAAGTATCAAGATGAACATTGATTTTTTATTTTGAAATTGAACTATTTCTTTGACAATAATTGTACTTTAGGGAAAATTTGATTTTTTTGTAGAATATTGATCTTTATGGTCGAGAATTTATCTTTTTGCTTAAAATACATCTATTCATTTGAAGATTCATCCTTATACCTGAAAATTCATCAGTTTTGTTGAAGTTCAATTTCTTCAACTGAAAATTTTTGTTGACAATGCATCTTTTTCAGTAAAAGTTAATATATTTGTTCGAAAACTCAACTCCTGCAGTTGAAGATTCTTTGTTGTGTTGTACAATTTTTATGCTCGGTTTGAAATTGTTTTTTTGAACTAAAAATGTTACTGATCTTTCTTTTGATGAAATTAATCATTTTTTTAATTTGAAATTCTACTATTTTCTTGAAACATTGTATTTTTTCTTGTGAAATTTTTCTTTATAATTAATTGGAGATAAATCTTCTTGTTTGAATATTCGCCTTTATAGTTAGGAATTGAAGTGCTCCAGTTAAAAATTCATTTTTTTAGGTTGAAATTCATCTTCTTGGTCTGAAATTCAACTTTTCTGGTTGAAGATTCATAAAACTATTTGAAAATTCATCACATTGGTTGAAAAATGGACGATTTTGTTGGAAATACGTTGTTCTTTTGTACCCGTTAATTGATTTTTCATTTAACTGTTCAAATTTTTGTAAAAAGAATTTTTTTTTTGTTGTTGAAAATTTTAATATTCTTTTCAAAATTTATTCATTTTGCATTGTTTGATCTGCTGCTTTAAAGGATGTTTTGCGATAAATAAGAATATGTTACTTCTAGTTGACCAGGTAAATTGAAAAACTCGACCGCGGAGAACCGGGAAATGACCGGGAATCCGAAATCGTCCGCCGAATCGCCACCCTGACTAAAATAGTTTAATCTTTGAAAACGATGCCAAGTTTTAGAAGATGAATAAACACATTCCTGCAGGAGACTGTTACCTCTTTAGTGTGCAACATAGCCAATAATAATTCGGGTATAATGATAAATCGTAAACGAGTTACGCTTACCTCGAAAGGGATTCGGCTCAATGGTATAATAGTAAATAATAATATTTACTTTATGCACTGCATTTGATAGGAATGGTCTATTGTAAAATCTTTTATCGCAATATAGCGTTAATGAGGAATATTTTCACAAAGAACACAGTTTAATATAAAATTATAACATTTTACTGAAAATGAAATTAACGACTGTAATCAAATCGATACGCAAACTGTTCAGTACTGATGATAATTTACACCCCGATGATTGGAGAGAATCGCAATGTAATGCGTTTATGGAACGAAGAAAACATATGCAAATTCAATATGAATGCAGAAGGAACCTTAATTTGTCAACATCCGAATCATCAAGATATGAATTACAGGCTTGAGTAACCTTCTTCGAATAGAAGCGTAACGTTGAATATCTTTCCGTCAAACATTTAAGCAGAAAAGCTGAAAACAAGCCTAGCATTAGGCTAACTTCGTGGTAGGATGATAAATTGGCAATTTCCTATTTTTTATTGATGCTAGTCATTTTTTGCATTCTGGGATCACCTCGGATTTACCAGAAAATATTCGTGACATGCATTGAATTTAGTACCTATAGAATTTAATTCATTCATAATTTCAGTATGGGTTTTAATTATTGGCATTTTTGAAAAGACCCTTAAGTCCAAGCATAACCACAAAAGAAAAGGTTCCAATTGATTTATGATATGCATTCTATCCCTATAAAACAAGGGTAAACTGAATATTTGGCTGGAATCAGGACCTAGTTTTCTTGGTGCTTGTTAAAATATCATTTTTCCTGCTCACTGACCTTGAACGTTTGAGGACCGTTGAACTTCTCGTTTAAAAGTATTTCTCCCTCTTTCATGATCGACCTAGATATTCGATCACCTCTATCTCTCGTTTTCTCAAGACATTCTTCGAAGGCAGCATCCAAAACGGTATTATTCGCTGTAATCAAAGTTTTTCATTCCGATGTTCATGTGTTTCAACCTTATTTTTCAAATAAAATTTGTTAGCTATCACTCTCCTGTATGCTTTATTACTGATATTTCCTGATAGCACCTGCTTTCACTTGATCTATTATTTCGAATTTGTCTTGGAATGACAAAAAATCGCGTTTTTCAACATTTTTTCCAAGCATGTACTACGAAACAACACACGAATTTGACCTGAGTCGAAATTTTGGTCCTGTTTTGGACCTGCCATGTTAGGACTTAATTAGGTTTAAGCAGGGTCTATACAGGGCTTATTTGTATACGATTGAGGTCCTACTTTAGTCCTTCCAAGTCCTGCATATTTCC
>WSXT02018394.1:0-14264 GCA_011762715.2 Neuroterus valhalla | reverse complement strand
AATCACGCCGTGCCAAAATAGGCCACTTAAGTCTCAAGTATCGTACAACATTTTATAGCACTGACTAACTTAAATTCACACTTACGGTTCGTCTATCCATGACTTAACATAGGTTAGTACAGCACCGTGAAGTTAGGGCCCGAGCGTCAGCAAGGGTCATAAGCACGGTGCCGTAATAACCTGTTTAAGTCACGGATAGGCGTTACTTAAGTCCGAATTTAAGTCACACAGTGCTATAAAAAATATTTACGTATAGCAAAATTTGTATTGCAATATATTTATTTCAATTCGACATTGCCATTCTTTTCCTCCTACAGTTTGCATATAATCACTAATTCAGAAGTTTCAAAGGAAAATATAAGAATAGTTTAAGGGAGCTCAAACTCTCCGAAAAGTTCAGCAATACGCTTAAGATTATGATAAGCGTGAATAGCCTATTGAAAACGAGAATTCCCATGATACATTTTCAACGCGAAAAGTCGAAAAACATGGTTTTTCATCCGGATTAAAAAAACATTAGATTATACTTTTATGCTGAGGAATCTCTTCGTTATATATTATGAACTGATTTCGACTAGTAGTCTGCTAATCTCTGCTGTCCCAAGGAAAAACCTAGTAAGTGACATTTGCCGCATAGAGGTTATTCTCTTATGCAGACATGCCTGAAAATAGTCACTATGGAAAAAGTCACTTACTAGGTTCTTCCTTGGGACAGCAGATCTTTGAAACATTGTTTAATAATTTCAACAATAAATCCATAGTTATCATTTACCATCCGTAGGTGGATTCAACCATTTAAAGCAATTGAACTTTATACACATAAACTATGAAAAATTCTACCGTAATTTGATGAAGCATTTGTGTTTGAGCGCAGTTCGGGCGCGCGTCTGCCGGATCTCGCGCTTCCCGCTCACATATTTATATCTTGCACTCGGATAACTCTCTTTTTAGTTAATTCTAATAATTATGCAGATTCGAAATTGAATTCAGCAAAACCATCTCTGTGAGATCCAAGTTCAGATATGCATCTTCATATTTTGGATTTACTACTTGATTAGGTATAGGTAAAGTTTACGATTCTCAATGCTCTGTAGTCGGCTTTGAGTTACACATTCTCATCGTGATACTCGCGCTCGATTTCCGACGGATTTTTTTACGTTTTTCATCGAATTTACCGTGGTAAAAACTAAAACCACGAGTCCTATCAAAAAATGGTTGAAGGACAATATGTACACGCAGAGAATGAAAAGGGTACGATTCACGCGGCACGCGGATATGGTTCCCGCGACGAGTAAAAGTTTCGATTGGCAGAGGATTCGTGTCTGCGTCCGCGCGAAGAGCTGAGCTTTTTGACGGGAATCACTCACTAGAGCCGCGGGTCTGGTACCCACGGCCCGCAGGAATCGTCATGAAAGGATCGTTCCTGCGGTCGCGGTACCATGCCCGCGGACCACGGGAAAGATTCACTCGCGCTCGGGGTCGATTCCCGCGGATCGCGTGAATAATTCTTATGCTTATTAACCTTTTCTTACAATGTTCTTCTTTACTTTTGCGTTATTCTCATGATTGAATTAATATAAATGTGCATGGAGAAGAAATTCGAAAATGTAAGTGTACTGTGTGTTCTGAAAGAATTATTTCAGGTTAAGCAATAATCAATCGTTTGTTCTTTAATTGCCAACCTAAAAGTCTTGTTTGAATAGAAACTGAAGTGCTTATCTACAATTTCGATTAGTTTGTTAGAAGATTCTACTCTATGGTAAAAAATTGAGCTATTTTGCCTAATTTTTTTCGTTTCTCTTTTAACTGTCAATTTTCTTTATTGATTTCTTGAACTTGATGATTGTTTTACATGAAATAATTCTTTCAGAACACCGAGTACACTCACATTTTTAAATTTTTTCTCCATGCACATTAATATTAATTCTATCATGAGAAAAACGCAAAATTGAAGATGAACATTGTAAAAATAGGTTAATAAGCATGGGAATTATTCACGCGGTCCGCGGGAATCGAAAGAATTATTTCAGGTTAAGCAATCGTCAAGTTCAAGAAATCAATTTCAAAGAATTGAAAATTAAAGGAGAAACGAAAAAAAGAAAAAAATTAGGCAGAATAGCTAAATTTTCTACCATGGAGTTGAATCTTCTAACAAACTAATTCAAATTACAGATAAGTACTTCAATTTTTATTGAAACGAGACTTTTAGGTCAAGAAAACAAAAAGTTTGACAAAGTTGTTGCATTTTCAACTCAGAAATACAAATTTACTGCAAAAGTTCAAGAACTCAATAAAGAAAATTGACAGTTAAAAGAGAAACGAAAAAAATTAGGCAAAATAGCTCAATTTTTTACCATAGAGTAGAATCTTCTAACAAACTAATCGAAATTGTAGATAAGCACTTCAGTTTCTATTCAAACAAGACTTTTAGGTTTAGGTGGTCCGCGGGCATGGTACCCGCCACCGCAGGAACGATCCTTTCATGACGATTCCTGCGGGCCGTGGGTACCAGACCCGCGGCTCTAGTGAGTGATTCCCGTCAAAAAGCTCAGCTCTTCGCGCGGACGCAGACACGAATCCTCTGCCAATCGAAACTTTTACTCGTCGCGGGAACCATATCCGCGTGCCGCGTGAATCGTACCCTTTTCATTCTCTGCGTGTAGGTTGTATATGTCATTTCTAATGCACATCTTTTTTCATGCCTAGCGTTGTTAGATTCAACATTTGATTTAGTTTGGGCCTATATATGTTTCAATGGTAAAAACAAAAATCACGAGTCCTACCTAAGAATGGTTGTGTAAGAATTTGTAGGTCTTTTACAACGCTTATAGTTCATCATCGAGACATTTTTTCATAGTTTTCGTTGTTACGTTAAAAATTTGATTTTTCCTCTATTTCACAATTGTTTATGATTAGAACCAAAACCACAAGTCTCATCGAAAAATAGTTTAGGAACAAATTGTAGGTCTGTTGGAAAGTAACAATTTATCTCCTTGACGTTTTTACGTATCTTACGTCGTTTGGCGTCGATTTGGAAATTTTCATTTTGCCATAGCATTTTCGATGGGTAAAACCATAACCGATAGTCAAGTGAGGCTGATGGGCGAACTATTTCTCCATTTTGAAACCTTTAACAAGTGTACAAAAGCTCGATTCAATCTGTCCATTTTTTCGGGAGTTATCGTGTTCACGTACGGACGGACGTACATATAGACCAACAGACACCATCGCCATAACCTGATTTTCAGCTTTAGAGGGTATCAAAACGTGGAGATCCGTTGCAAATTCAAGATGTGCAATTCCGGACGATGCTGATACTTTCTCAATCATAAATGATGAGAGTGAAATAAAATTTTTGATTTTTCTATATTTTTTGCCCAGTAAAAGTTTGAGTATTCAATTCTTCAACGAAATTCGAAATGTTGTTATAATAATCTTGTAAGGCATTTAAAACCACATTTTTTTCACCTTGCCTTTTTTCTATATCGTGCGTCATTTCGCGTATAAACTCCATTTTCGTTTGTATTTCTGAATTTTAAAAATGCTTTAACTCTGTCAATTTTTTTTATTGAAAAAAGTCGTAGTGATGAATTGTTCGAATTTTTGAATACCACAAAGAATCGTACAAAGAAGCGTACAAAGAACCGTACAAAGCCGTATGAAATCTCGAAAAGAGGGTCTCAAAAATGTTGAAATTTTCAAAAGGCTCTAACTTTATAAGTTTTTATCCGAAATTGCTGGCTAACGAACTCATAATTCGTTTTTGGTCCATTAACAAGTGTACCAAAGACCGATTTGATATGCTCGTTTTCTCGGCAGTTATCGTGTTTTTGTGGACAGACGGATGGATATACAGACCAACAGACAGACACCATCGCCAAAACCTGATCTTCAGCTGCAGAGGAGCTAAAAAAGAGGAGATTCGTTGAAAATTCAAGATGTAAAATTTTGGACGATTCTAATTCTTTCTCAATCATAAGCAGGGACCGGGACGAAACTTTACATTTCGGGACTGCCAGCTGAATAATAAAATTTTGATTCAATCATTAGTGTAATTTCAAGTTTCATCCATTTTAATTCAAATCAATCGAAGTTAAGTGATACATCTTCTTTTTTTCCATAGAGAACGAAGAGGAATAAAAGTTTTGGACGAGTACCTGGCTATAAGTAATTTCAGGGATTTTTTGTACGACTACGGATATATGCGTTGGTGACAGTTTCGAATATGAACCAATTCGATATATACCGATACATTTCGGAATCTCCCTTCGCTCCAATACGACAAAATCTAAAGTGGATTTTCAATCCTTCTCAATACATACATTAACACCAAGTTGAATCCGAACTCACGTTTTAATCCTTTTTTATCCGTGCTGATGTTTCGGATTGAACTTGTTGTTGATTTGTGGATTGAGGAAAATTAAATCATGTAAAAAAATTTTCGAATAATTCAAATTTCTTCGGTTGGGACGAAGAACCCGACACATCGCGTTTCCCATGAAAAACCAGACACGTCGCAATAAATATTTTTAGGCCGTAATTTAAGGTTAGTTCAACTGCGTAAACCATCAAATACAATAAAGGTATTATCTACATTCTATTTTAAAGTTTACGGAGTAGTGCTAACTTAAATTCAGGCAAAAGAATATTTATTGCGACGTCTTTGGTTTTCCAAAAAGTAATCGACGTGCCTGGTTCTTTGTCCCCAAACGATGACTTGCAGTATTCATAAAGAACAATTTATCATTGAAAAATATTAAAATACGGGAATAATTTTATTCAATAAAATGTTTTTCTTGTTTTGTTTAGGTAAATTATATACTTGAAAAAATAGATATTCTTTAGATAATTAATTTAATAAATCATTTTGCTAGCATTATTAATTGAACAACTCTTGCCGTCTAGAAAAGACATTCATTTCACATTCGTTTTCGATTGTTTAAACAATAAAACACCCATAAGGGAACCTTCCAAACAATTAACTTAAAAAATTATGATTGATGATTTTTTTTGGGTATTCGAGAGAAACTAGGGGGTAACTGTAGAAAAATTAAAACAAGAATGTCCGTCAAGCATGAATAAGTACCACTCTAATGAAGACGTGTTAGAAACTTTGGAAAATCTATTAATTTTCTTGCAAATCAAGGTTATGAGGATTCATGAAATAAATAGTTACTATTGACTTCTACTGTCTGTGACGTACCAAGTTTTCTCACCCTTTTGCGTACGATATTCTTCATCCGAAAAGCATGATTTCAGATACGATTGTGATACAGTTGTGCATCTGACTATGTATTTCAAATTTTTCAGTAGAGAAATTTTGGAAATATTTAATGCATTTCCGAAAGTTTTTTATTTGTTTTATTTGCTTTATTTTTTCACAGATGAACATTATTCTAATAAAAAATCGAGAAATATAGACTTTTATCCCTTATTCTTTTCATTTCTGATTTCGCTTTGCTCAAGAAGTTTCTAAAAAGAATTTTTCTTCGCCAACAAATACAATATTTCATTTGTTGGAATCCATATAGTTACAATGAGATTTAATTCGCATTTGAGAATTTAATACCAGCGATAAGTGTTATTCATTATATTATAAATTATTATAAATATTTTTAAGATCATTTGATATGGTGAATATTACACAAATTTTTTTAATCTGCCCGCTGCGCGGTCACATCTCATCGAGCAAAGTTTGAGAGCGCCGAGGGCGCGCATTATGAGTCTCGCGCTTCGCACTCGACAGATTATGTGTCTCGCGCACGGTCCTAGTCAACTAACTAAATAAATATGATGCTTCAACATCAAGTAAAGATGTAGGCCTAATTTTCTCGAAACTCCTCTCGGGTTCGAGAGGTACATTCTGACCATGGCACTTGCGCTTCGCGCTCGATATTACTTGAGTAACGATAAAACAACGATAAAAAATTTCATCCCATAAAAATTGTTTGAGATATTTGAACATGATATTTTAGGAGCGAAAAACAGACATAAAAAATAGCCATGGATAGTTTAAAGGAAATACCCACGAGAATCATCATGGAACTTCCCGCGGTAATTCTTGTAATTAATAAATGTACTCATTTAATGATTTCAATGTATTAAATAATTGAAAAAATACTTTATTTCTAAAATCAAATGAACTTATTACTCAAATCATTGATAATACATATGATTTTTTTAAATATAATATTATTTCTTGATTATTATATATTTTCTTAGAAAAGAAGATTTTTTCAATTTATCGTATTCCCGTTGTTAAAAGAATATTTTAACAATGTTTTGCGTTGATAGGCTGTGGATTTGAATTTTCCATTTTCTAATGGCATTTTTTTTTTGTTCAAAACAAAGATCATTATTCCTATTCAAAAACGATTTAAAGGGATTTTTAGAACTTTTCAAAACAAGTAATTTTGGTCTCTAGTATATTTGCCATATCCTACGTTATTTTGTTTGGAAGTGAGATTGATACTTTTTTCATTTGTATTTTGTATGGCTGAAACCATAAATGTGATAGAAATCTGGCCAATAGGGTGGTCCAAAAGATTTTGTTTCGAGTTGTTATGCAAACCGCCCGTAAATTTGTTCGAATCCACAAAAAAATAAGTACATTTTTATTTGACAAAAAGAAATATTTGGAGGTGGCGCAAGCCCCATGAAGTTTAACAAGTGTTTCTCGTCAGAAAAGAAGACGGTTTTCCAAATTTTATTCGGGATTCTCAATATTAGGTAAATCGAAATCAAAATTCACCATTTATTTTCACCATTAGTCACAGAATGCGAATAAAATATTATTTTTCAAATATCACCCCTATAAGTCTGTTTTATAGGGTCCCAAAAAACCCCCGTAAGTGGAAAAATAGGTTTCTCGAGTTGTCGGCGCTAATTATGATTTCCTTGCGTAATTTTTATCGCAGATTGTTTCAAATACATGGAATACTACTTTATACTGATAATAAAATGTTTATTAGAATTGTTTGAACAATTTATTATTGTCCTTAGCAACTTCCTCTTAGAAAAGGGTTAGGAAGTCAAGGTTTTTTCTGAATTTTTCCATCCATTTTCAACGTTACAATTAAAGCGAGTTATTAATCAATTGAAGTTCACAAAAATAATTGTTTAAACAATTCGGTTTTAATTATAACAATATTCTCATTGAATAATGCTACGAAGTTGCAGTTTTTTCTGAAATTTTCAACTTGTTGTACACTTTATTTCACCTAAAGTAGATAATTATTCCATAGAATTGAGCGAAAATAATTGTTTAAACAATTCATGATCTTTGCCAATAATACTTTCTTTGCCTAATGATAGAAACTTGCGGTTTTTTATGAAATTTTTTACTTTTTGCCCACTTTTCACTTGAAGTGAGTTAATATTCAATTTAATTTAACAAAAACAATTGTTTAAACAAAGTATTATTGCTTATAGCTTCCTTCTATTCTTCTTTCTATTTCAATTTGAATGAAATGAAATTAGATTGAACTACATTGAATTTACTTAATTGTTGGTTAGATCAGATTGTTTTGTATTTAAAACAATTTTTTTTCTGAAATATCAATCATTATATTTTTGATTAAACATTCATATTTATAGGTCGAAAATTCAACTCATTGGTTTTAATCAAATTTTTCTGAACATTGGGAAAAGAACAAAAATGATTTACTTAAAACAATACAATACTGTTTTAAATTTGATTCTCTCTAATGTTTATTTATTATTTGTTCATAACTAAAAAGGTAGAGGAAAGTTGAAAAGAAGATAGCCGTTACCTATAATAATTTACTTAAACAATTATTTTTGTTGAATTAAATCTAATATGAACTCATTTCAAGTGGAACGTTGGCAAAAATTTAAGAAAAAACAATAAGTTTCTATCATTAGGCAAAGCAAATATTATGAGAAATAATGATGAATTGTTTAAACAATTATTTTTTTAACATGTTTTAATTATCACTTCAATCTAATTGAAAAGAGATAAAAAGTTAAAAATTCCAGGAAAAAACCGTAACTATGTAGTATTAATCTAGAAGAAGATAGCTATAAACATTTACAATATGTTTAAACAATTATTTTGGCTGAATAAAATTTAATAATTACTGCAAGTAAAAAGTGGACAAAAATTTGAAAATTTCAGAAAAAACCTCAACTTTTTGCAGTAATCTAAGAGAATATTGTTATAATTAACAACATGTTGTCTAAACAAGTATTTTCGTTAACTTTGATTGATGATTAAATCGCTTCGAATGAAACGTTGAAAATAAGTTGAAAAATTCAGAAAAAACCTTGACTTTCTTACCCTTTTCTAAGAGAGAGTTGCTAAAAACAATAATAAGTTGCCCCAACAATTCAGGTAAACACCTAATTATCCGCATAAAGTATTATTTGAAGTATTTAAAATAATCTGCTTTAAAAAAAACCACAAAAAAATCATAATTAGTGCCGAAAACTCGAAAACCCTAATTTTTCACTTATGGGGGTTTTTTGGGACCTTATAAAACAGACTTATTTGGGTGGTATTTGAAAAGTAATATTTTTTTCGCATTCTGTGTCTAATCGTGAAGAGGAATGGTGAATTTTGAACTCGATTCACCTAATATTGAGAATTCTGGAGAAAATTTACAAAAACGTCTTTTTTGCTTACGGGAAATACGTATCAAACTTCATGGGGCTTGCGCCACCTTTAAATGTCATTTTCAATAAATGCATTTATTTTTTTGTGGATTCGAACAAATTTCCGGGCGTTTTACATAAAAATTCAAAAAAAAAATTTTCTAATGCATTTTTGGACCAGCTCAAACTGTCTTTGCAAACGAGAATCAAGAAAAGAAACTATAATCAGATGATTTTTCCGAAAAGTATCGTTCCGTCAGACTACATACAGACATACCGACATGTTCGTACAAACCATCCTTGCTGAATGAGGAGGAATGAAAACGTTCAGAATTGACGAGAACTGAACATAATTCACGTAATTCATTATTATGAGAGAAAGAAAGAAAATACGTTTTAAGAATAGGGTCAATCGTTATAATTGCGTTAATTAGCTCACGCGGTCAATTTGGCGAGCCATTGGCATGACAAAAAATGTTACCCTTGTACATTCGCAAATATACATGTGGGGGTAGTATACGTAGTCAAGCGCCGGCGTTGCTTTACTATTGATTACAAACTTCGTCCTTACGATTCTGAAAGTTATCACACGAGTAGAGGGTGCCACAGTAGCAAACTGCTCCTCGTACTCCAAGGAGTCCGTCGCGTGTTCCTCGTTTTTTCCCACAGGTCAGTGATGAGAGGCTATTTATTTTCAACTCTCCGGGTCCAATCTTATTTCAAAAATCCATTTACCTCTGAAAAATTTAAATCAAATTTAACCACTCGAACAACACATAAAAATATTCTAATATACCGTAAAACGGGGTAAAATTTTTTACCCCTTACTTCAAAATGAAACCTTATTTTATAATTTATTTAGTGTGAATTTATTGGTTTCCTAATTTACCCTACATGAGCGAGCTTACCCCGTTTTACGGTACCGAGTGAACAATTCCTAAAAGGTCATTATTAATCTTGAGATTTTGTTTTTAAACATAAAGGTCAAGCATAAATAGTTTGGAGAGATATTTTTAGAATTGCTTTTTTGTTGAGAATCATTTATAAGATGAGGTCTTTCATATTTTATTCATTCAAAAATTAATTACAGATTTTTCGCGTCATTTTTGGTTAATTAATCGATATTATTTAAAAGAAGATACAGACGACAGCTGGTGATTCTTTGAATATATTTTTTGTAGTCAAAAATTAAAATTTCGAGGTCTTGAAAATGAAGTGTCCCTTGACATGACATTTATAATGGTGAATGGGGAACGTCTTCCGTTGTGAGTCAAGTAGAGTGACGTCAAAGATTCCTTCTATTGTAAATCGAAAATGGCTTTTGATCAAAAATAAGATGAAACATATTACCCAGGTGGAAGTTTCAATTCCGCGCTACTTTGATAAGAAGGCTTTGATAAAATACCTGGCTAACTGGCCTTGCACTGCGCTAGTACTAAAAGCAGTATTGGGCCAGTACTGTGCCTACTCCTAGTCAAATAATCTTCTGAAAAAAATGTTGGTACTGAAAAGACTACGGACATAGAAAAGCGCCAAAGGAAAACATTTCTTTACGCGTCTTCACGTGGTAGAATGGTCTAAATATCTCATTGTCAGATCCAGGTTTGATCGTGAGATATTTATTACATGTACAAGGTATTTTTGATATCGCAACAAAAAACATGCCAATAAATCTTTTTTGATAAAAAAACCAGTATATCATCAAAAAAATGTAATAATATCCCGTTCCTGATGTTTCAAGTAGGGAGTAAAATATGGAGAGTTTAAAACACATGAGTCAGGCCACGTCAACTGTGCCCATAAAATTTTGGTGATTTTTCAAAAAGTGACAACAATTGGAAAAATCTGTGCGTAATAGCATAGCCAGAAACACTTTGAACCGTTTTCCAAAAACCGCGCCGTTTTCATTTATTTTATTAATAATTATTTTTGCAACTTTTAATAGAAAAATTAATAACTTTCTTCTCGTTTGCAATAATCGAATGAAATTGGTTATTACAGTGTAAAGCGTTTTTCTCTTTCTAATAAGAGTTTTTTCTAAATTATATTTGCAAAATTATCATTTTTTCATAAACAATCATTTAAACAAATTCGATTATTCATAACCTCTAGGCCTCTGATCGCAGTGGAAATTTAACACAATGTAGTACAAACACTTTATCCTGTTCTCAAAAAGAAAAATTGGTAATTCTCACTGTGACAGCATTAAAAAAAAGTTTTTTTCGCGGACGCCGCGTAACTGTTGTCGCCTAGAACGGCGCACAGTGGGGAAAAAAGCACTTTTTTGGGATAACAATCAGCCAACTCCTCAATTTTCAACGGATCAGTCTTTTTTTTAATACTCATGAAGAATCGTACTTCAACGTAGATGTGCTCGTTTTTTGAATTTGTTATTTAATAATTTGTTATTCAACTTAAAATTTGCAATTGGTTATATTTGCAATATTTACTTAGCCCCATTCATCGACATTCCTTCACAAAGGTGTAGAAACTTTTTTTGAATAAAAATGTAACTTGTGGATAAATATCCTGTATTTTGTTAATTGTTATAAACAAATTAATGAATATAACGGTTAACTGTTGCATTTTCGGACTTCAAATGGATTAATTACATAGATTTTGTTTTAAAAATGTGAAGAATCAATTTTTAATTGTGAACAAGCTCCAAATAAGAATTATAGTTAATAGATTAAAAAATTTTTATTATAAAATTCACTTATTTGTCATATCTATATTCCGAAAACTTTTCTTCCCTGTGTAATAATTAATTTTCATCTGAAGAACAAGAATATTACACACTAGAGTTCAATGAAATAACATTTTTCATTGTTAAAAACAATTTTTTTAAATAAATTCACTTATTTGGCATATCTGTGCATCGAAAATTTTCCTTTTCTGTGGAATCATTTATTTTCATCTGAAAAAAAAATGATTACACATTAGAGTCCAATGAAACAACATTCTTCATTGTTAAACAAAATTTTTAAAAACAAATTTACTTATATACTAGAAGTTGTAAATAATCGAATGTTTTTGAGTAATTGTATATGAAAAAATGATAATTTTGCAAATATAATTTAGAAAAAAATCTTATTAAAAAGAGAAAACGCTTCGCAACCGTCATAACAAATTTCATTCGATTATTGCAAACGAGTTGCAAGTTATTAATTTTTCTATTAAAAGTTGCAAAAATCATTATAATCATAATAAATGGAATTGGTGCGGTTATTTGGAAAACGGTTCATGGGCACAATTGACGTGGCCTGACTCACATGTTAATATAAATTGGTACACGGCAAATCATTTTATGAAAGCTTCATGCCATAGAACTTGAGAAAGTTTTTAATCTAGTCCACGAAAAGGATACAAAATTATTATTCTCAACCATTGGTGCATCCAATTATTACTAGTGATATAGTTAATTATAAGTAAAAATTAGAAGAAATTCGCACAATCGCGAAAGCTGCTCCAGAGTTTTTTACTACTTTCTGTCTGCAAAATAGTTCTTCTTATATATTTGAGAGAGAAAAAATTTGCAGACAACGCACTATTACACAAGACGGTTTATGGCAATCGAGCCTTATATCAAGCATTTTAATCAGATAATAAAAACCTACAAGGATTATATAACAGTTCCAAATATATCTCTCGTAATTCCAATAAGAATTAACTTTATTTTCATCGCAGTTCTATACAAAATATATAAACACTTTTTTCAAAGAAATACAATAATAAACTCAAAAAGTATAAAAGTTGATAATAAAATAGTATCCATCCAGTTGATTGCTCTAGATAGTGGAAACTCATACATATTAATGAGAAATAGTGAATTAGACAAAAAATCTCTTGCGAGTGATTGACCCAAATTTCAAATTAAATATACTTGAATTTGCATTTTTTTCAAGGACTTCTGAATGGAACTAATGTGCTAGCAGTTTCCACCAAGTTAAAATATCAAGAAAATTTATTACTATAAACTAGAAAAATATGTACAATCATGTTGTAACTATAAAAACGTCTGTTTAATATTCAAATGAAGAAAATACAATGAAAGGTAAAATACGAGATCTTGGGATGTTTTTTTCGCTATTCAAAAGTCTCGAAATAATCACCAGGAACGTGTTCCAAAATGCGCAAAATGAGGTTTTTATAGAAAATGTATTATGCATATAGCCAGATGTATATTTTTTATCACATCGCAGTTGTTTTCTCCATTTCAGTTGACAAAATGTTTCACTACGTAACTTTCTCGTCCAGCTTCGGTTTACAAGATGAAATTACTTTTCATTTTTGCTCCTTGACGGAACTGTTTGGTGAAAGTGGGTTGCAAAGTATATTTACAAGTAATGATTGATAATTAAGACAGTCCTATTCGAGAGAAGAATGATTTAATCCGATTTTGGGATAATAAAATAGTGATTAGGATCTTAATGAGAGAATAATTCTTCACGAGTTGATTATTATATAAACTTGAGACATAACTTTATTCAATGCATAGCTCATAATATTATTATATTTTTCCACACACTGCTAAAAGTGAAATAACTGACTTATAATGAAAGTTATATTGCATAATTATATTGCGTATCATGGAACACAAGGAGTAATATATTATTGTTATCTTGAGGATTTCGAGATAAATTGCCGTGTTTACCCTCAATAAATCCTGTTGCGCACAGAAATAAAGCTGGGTTTATTTTGTGTCGTAGATTGACCCTCAAGGGCAAATTGTAGTCTATGACGTAATCAAAATTTGACCTTCTGCTATATCTAATTTTTCTCGTCTGCTTATTTTGTAAGGAAAAAACATTTTTGGTTGAAACTTTGGGAAATTGAAAAAAATATATTAACGGACCGCTGTCTCGCCTCTTTGCGTTTATATTTGTCACTGATAATCTGTTTTTCATGAATTTTATGCCATTATAGAATACTATTTGCTCTTAAGGAAAACGAGGAAACATTAACATTTTTTCTGTGGTCCTTTCACGCAGAACAAATTTAGATATAGAAAATTGTAAACAGAGAATTTGCTCGTTCACATTTCATGAAATTATATTTTTAGTATAAAGTGAGCCATCTTAAAAGTATACTGTAACAAGAACTTTCAGTAT
This sequence comes from Neuroterus valhalla, assembly GCA_011762715.2. Taxonomy (NCBI): domain Eukaryota; kingdom Metazoa; phylum Arthropoda; class Insecta; order Hymenoptera; family Cynipidae; genus Neuroterus; species Neuroterus valhalla. The sequence goes on along the minus strand of WSXT02018394.1, from coordinate 540 downwards.
TAATGTAGGAGTGAAGATCTATAAATACTAAGTCTTTTATAAAAAAATGATTGTGCTACTTCTCCTCTTTTTGATGATTACTTCTTCTGAAGAGCCTTTCAAGTATAAACGTATTGTTATTTAAAAAAAAAACGGTGCCATTTACTTGTCGACTGCCTCTTAAAGAAGATAGGAGTCTGCTGTAGCAAGTAAAATTGATATTAGACCAAGGCGTTGAATGGGGCGTGCCCAGAATGTTTCTCTTTAATTTGAGTCTTTAGAAGGCAGAATATTGCGCGAAACAGACAAGAAAAAACTTACGAAACTTCGTCCTGCTCAAGAGGGCGATGCTTCTCTAGAATTAATTTATATTTTTTGTCCCTCAAGGTACAAAGTTTCAACGCTTGATCCTGCGGAATGAAAATACGTGAAACACTGTCAACCTTAATTTCTTAATGAAAATAATTTTTATACCTGAAACAAGGAGCCTGGTCAATATAACCTTTGGTTTTTTCGGCAAAATTCAGAGCTTATAATAATGTAAACATAATACAATAAACT
>WSXT02018383.1:0-14264 GCA_011762715.2 Neuroterus valhalla | reverse complement strand
TTTATTACCTTAAATTCAAATATTTTGACACGGAAACCCGTTTGAAACAGTAGTTATTGCAAACTTTTCATCTTTTTTTCTTTTCGGTTCAAATGTCACTTCAACTTTGATACACGAAATTTGTACAATAAATTGTATGATGGTTCCAATTCAAAAACCAAAGGAATAACAAATTTCAGGCTTGAGTCCCCGGAAATTGAATGAAAACTCACCCAGAACTCTGAATTGATTTTGAAACTAGTAGTGATTTGAACCGTTAAATTGGGGATTCTGCGTGCATTACAACTTCAACAGTAAACAGAGAATTTCATTTTTAATTAACATCATCATTTTTTATTGCTTACTTTGAGTTGAATACCTTTCAATACATGAAAAAAGTTCTGCGACAAATAGTTACAAATTAGCACAAAAATTACATTGTAATTTCAAATTTTCACTTTAAAATTTTGCACAGTTTGCAAGTGGTCAGAATTCTTGTATAAAATTTGAAGACTTCAGGAATGAGAATAATGAATAATAATAATTATCCAGTGCCCAATAATCATCTTCATGAGGCATGTGACATATAATTGGATTCGACAAAATTCCTAGATCTCACGTACAATATTTTTCAATTACAAATTTCAAGATTTACTTTTCGGTTCCCAAATGGAAGCCGGCGAGTAAAGGGTCCACGAAACTGTAACGTGGTGCCTCACCTGTCCAATCTAGCTGCAATGAGGTTACCCGGGTGCTTAACCGTGTGGTTTTTCCCATGATGGAAACATATTGGAAAATTGGACAGTAGGACAATCAAATCGTGAAAGAAGGTCGATGCCATGACAAAGTTTCAATAGCTGGAAAGTGGATGAGCAATTAAACAGTCCTGAATCTTTAGCTGATTGCCTGTGTGCATGAAACACTTTGCACCCTGTCATCCTTTATATTTATTGACCCCCTTACATATTTTTTCCTATCTTCGACGATCCTGGACTGAGCAACCCTTCTTAGCGGAGAGGATTGTTATAATTTGAGCGCAGAATACCAATGTTTTAAACATACTTCATATATTCGTCGCATGTTCTAATTTTTCAATATTGGATTGGAAAAACATTGAGTATCTTTTAATCTTCATTCTATTGAAAAATGCTATTACACTTTATCGTAGAACTCTCCTTGGAGAACTCAAAGTTTTTTGTCGATTTTTAAAATGATGTAGTCCTCCCAATTTTGATTGTATCTGGAAGTTCCATGGGACTGTTCCGTAGAACTCTTTCATGCGGGGACAGAACTCTGTCAGAACTCTTCGAAATTCCAAAATTCAACTATTTGAAAATTTGCCAATATTTTGCATTTTGCAAGTGTTCTAACTTTCATGTTTTTGAGTTTTTTGAAATTCTGTTTCTTGAGAACTCCAGAACTCTCGGGAAACTAAAAGATTAGGCAAAAGAGGAAGAAAATCTGAAAAGTGGGGTGGAGGGGGGGGCTAGCTGTTTTTTTATTAGTGTATTTTTCGTGAAATTGGGCAGAACTATTTCCGAAAATCATTTGGAACTCTAGAACTATCCTTATTGTATTCAGAACTCTGAAAAAGAGAAAATTTTTCAGAAGTGCTGGGGGGGGGGGGCGTAAACTTAGCCCCCCATTCTCTGAAAGTAGGTTTCTGGCTTTCTAGAGGTCAGATCTATTGCTAAAAGATATCAAGAACTTTGGATCTATTCGAGAGGTACTCAGAACTCTAAAAATTTTTGCGGCAACCTTTCACACTCGTGGGAAATCGCTACCTTCCTCCCTTTGTGACGTAATCTTTTATTTCATGTTCATATATGTTCATAATTGAGTGTGACCCGAGTGTTTCTTGAGTATACTTATCAACCAATCACTATGCACGATTATCCGTGTAACTGAACTAAGTTTAACGTCATGTACAAGATGAATTTCTTTTTGTATTAATGGCACATGAAAATTCTCTATTGTTTTTTCTACTAAATTTCTTAACCTCGATACTTAAGATTTCTAAAATTTTTGCAGGTAACACACAGTACTAGAGGTACAACAACCACTATTCTGCATCATCCTGGTATTTCCAAAAGAGCATCAATCACACGAGAACATAAGGGGCCAATTAACAGACAACAACTGCTTGTCGTTCTTGCGATCATTTTACTTTCAATCACTGCATTAACGGTTTTCCTCATAATTCTAACACGGGCATGCAATCAGGAAGCACGTAAGTTTTTAAGAAAATAATTTTTTTCTTCCTAATGTATACTATCCAAGAAGTTTTACATCCTGAGGTAACCAAAATTTGGTTGATACGACAAAGCAAATGAAAATTCTTGGATAATTGAGGAGCTTGCAAGAGACGTCTGCAAATTTACGGGACTCAAGCTCAAAAAGAGGACAAAGCCGTACTTGGTGCTCGTAATTGAAGTTCCTTTTTCTTTCTTCTAAGTTGCGTTAATAGTTTTGGAGAATAAGTTTTCGGGAAAGATTAAGAGTAGTCCTAAGATTTCGCGTGTATCGGACTCGACAATTTATTTCGCAAGTCCTGCTTGAATTTGTCAATGAATTACGAAGGAAGCAATCAAACCTTATGTTTAAATGAATATAGGTTGTCCCAAGTTATTTTCTTGAACCAGAAGTAGCGGATAATTCGAATTTATGACATAATTGAATTCACGTAACTGACAAGTGTGAAACTGTTTCTATTCTATGAATGAAGGAGACTCAACAATGAATTCTGCGTGGTCGCCTGTCTGACAGTAAAGAGCTTTCTCTACTTATATTTGAAAACTCACTCAACGGCTGATCGTAAGGAACCTGTTCTACTGTACATAACGAATTTCACGTGACTTCTCATGTATCGTCTCTTAAAAGCTATCTATTTTCAGCAAAACACGAAAATCGTTTTTTGCCGACTGAGCGCCCGTTCCTTTTTTTTTCTTTAGGATTCGCATGAAAAATGTCATCTTTAATATCAAAAGTGTCCTTGCAATAAATATTTTGAAAGTAGTATCTTCAAAAGAATTTCTGTCTCCATTGTTCTAGAACGGGATTATCCTTTCTACCGAAACCTTTTTTGATTTCATAGAACACTATAATACATCAAAAGTTCCTTTCGCATTCGTTTTAATGATTAAGTATTATATTTAATCTTTGAATCAGTGCCCAAACCTACCTTATCAATTTCAAAATAAGAGAAAAACCCAAAAGTTCAGATAAATAATGTCATACAGAAAATTTCAACTCAAAGTTCTTCTCTAAAATTATTATTTACGTCTAAATTTCGCTTTTAAAACGTGTAGCAATAGTGAACAATGGGTTTATTTTCTTTGATTTTATTAATCATTATAAAAATGTTTTTATCTTTAAATTGATCGTGTACAGGGCATGAAACTCAAAACTTTCCAGCAGTTCCATGTAACGATGGTATGAGGCTTTTCGTATAAAGGAGCAACACGCATTGTTCTTCATATAGTGCTTCGTGTAAACAATAAACTTTTGCTCACAACGTTCCGAGAAGCGAACTTAAATCTAGTTAATGCCATCCAATATAATGTCAATAAAAAATGCATAAAATAGTTAAGTATTTCGATACTCTTTCTAAATAAATTCAAGAATATAATTTCAGAGATAATTCTTATGTACTTTATCAGATTATTCGAAACGTGGATGCCTATATAGTGAAGAACATCATACAGCAGATAATAAAACATGACATAACTGGACCAACTTTTTATGTCAATTCCAACTGTGCAACTTTAAGTTAAAGAATTGACCGCCCATTAAAGATGTTGTTTCACAAAGGAAATGAGAGGGCACATAATTTACTGTATTTTTCGGTAGCTTTGCGCTCATATAGAAAAGTAATCATGTTAGTTTCTTGCGGCCTGAACCTTTCATGATAGTCTTTAATAGGTTTTAGTAGAAAAATTAGCAGTTTGAGTAGGAAATGTTATGAATCTATATTTGAAAAATTAATCATATTGAAAAATGTTATGGTGCTTACTAGATTGTCTAAAACTAATTTCAATTAGAAACAAAATGAATATCAGAAGCTGTGAAACTTATTCGAGAGATTGACATTATGAATATGAACGTGCCAGAGTTCTGCGATCCATTGTAGAAATCGAAACTTTAAATCTTGACTTCTCGTATAGATATATTAGAGATGGATATAATATGGGAAAGTTCACGTTTTGGGCTTTATTTGAATCGAGTGCTAAGCACGAGAGAGGCGAGGCAAATGTATTCGCTAAAGCCGAAGAAACTTCAACAAAAAAGATTTCACATTCATCAAATTATAGCAGTCGACGTTTTGCGTTTCATTTTCATAGGATCTATACGCAAAGATAGGAGAGGACAAAGACCGAGCGCGTAGCGCAGAGTATACACATGACCGATTTCGAAGCGCGAGATTCAACAGACGCGCGCCCTAGGCAACACCACTATGCTTCTGAATATGTCTGAGCAATCTCGATTTTTGAAGAACGCGTTTATGTTGCTGCACGTTCCTGCACATTGCACATGTACCGACAGACACCAGCAGTGTTCTTTCATGTTTATTTGGAATTTGCGAGCGCGATAATTCACATCTTCTCGATTGGCGTCGCATGGGTCCTCCACAGTAATGTCACATTCTTCTCTCAAGCGTCATTATATTTTATAATTAGTATATAACGAATGTTAGATCCACTCAATTGTGTATGTCTGCGTCATGTGCAAGCGTTTATATTTCTCATATCTCGCGATTATGTGCAGGCCTCGGGGATTGATGGCACATAAGTGAGCGCTATTGAAAACCAGTTTGAACTGGATATGAAGCGACGACCGAGCACTCTTATGTCAACACTCAGGACCGTATATTATTGTTTCCGAACTATAATACGCAGTACGACACTGACTGTGTTAGGCGTGAACAACCGTGAAGCTGGCAAATGTATGAGTAGCATATAACCGCGAGATTGTTTGATGAGATTGTTTTAGTCTTCCGAAATCATATATTTATATCGTCTTGAAACCGCTTATTCACTTTGATATAGTGAACTGATAAACGCGACAAGCATTAAAGTGAAGGTGAAAGATCCACAGATGATAGAAGAAAAAGGGAAGAGGATCTGAAGAAAGTAAAGAACATGAGGAAATTTGAAAAGAGCAAAATAAAAAGGGAAACACCAGAGAGAGAGAGAGAGAGGGGAGAGAGCTTCTGGTTCGTGGTCATGTGTGTCAAAGCGTTGTATATAGTTGTGCAGCAGAAAAAAACCAGGCTATATCGCAGCTCTATTAGCCGTTAAAAGCGTGTTATGTAGCAACTAACATGTATGGCTGCAGGTCGAAAACATTCCAAGCGAAGAAAAACGATGTAGTAGCATCTGTCATCATCCTCAAATTGTCTTAGTTTTGGTCTGATTTATTTTCAGAACCTGCAAAAAAGCAATGGGGACCACAACCGCGGAAACTTGCATAGCCGATAATAGTTCCGCGTTTCGTATTCTCGGGGCAAGAAATCGTACTGCCCTCGGGTTTGAAACACTAGAAGTCCTTAGTATCAATAAATAAGCATGAGTAAATAGTATCAGTAATAGTTTACAACCCGGGGCGAATCAGTCACATGTTCTATGGCATCTTCTTACTACTTGTCATTAACCTTATTCTAGCGATGCGGGATGTATATTATTATTTGTTCATATAATGCGAAAATGAGCAGTTAGGATTTTATTGAAACAAGTTTTCTGTTCCCTTAATACTAATGAACAACGCTGTAGCTTCGGTTTTTGTCGACATTGTCATGTGATTTAAAGTTGCTTTCAGCACGCCGTGATTATCATGTTTTTGTGATAGTGTTTTGGAAAGCTCTATTCATGCTTTTTAAGAGTGCAACAACCATCTCTTTCCAAATTATGAATCTTATTTTTGCCAAGAAATCCAAATAGAAATTATTTTCTCTAAAAAATACGGCATTCGAAAAATTTGTTTCTTTTGCGTCAAAAAAAATATTTGTTTATTTTCTTCCAAAGAATGTAGAAGAAAAGGTACTATGTCTCCTTAATGATTGTGAAGAGTATAATGAAACTGACTTTTGTTTTTTCGGAAAATCAATTCTGATTTTGATTTAAAAAAATTAGTTTTCGAAGATTGAAAAAAATTGTTATGAGTCGTCTCAGGGAAACAATGAGACATTCTCGTTCAGGTGCAAGAAAAATGGTTCATCTTATCATATTTTTTATACAACAACTTTGAATACAGTATACAGGAATCAAAATTACTAAAGAGCGTACAGATTTTCGACGATTGTCTGAATAAGTCAAGAAGAATGTAATAGTTAAGTTGGATGGGAATCGGTCTATTTATAGTTAGTTAATTTAATATCAGCAGTGACCCGTAGAGAGCAATTTAAACTCATAATGATTAGGTTTGTCAATTTTTCAAACTACGTAGAAAACTCTTACAGAGTATGATGATTTTTTCTACAATTTATCTATAAAGGATGTCCATAAGACATCCATTAGACATACACTGCAATATGCATGTGAAGGAAAATTTAAAAATCGTTACAAAGAACAATAGTACCTTTCTTGACAAGTTTTTAAGCATCATTATTAACTCATTTCACCTTTTCATACTATTTCTGCCTATGCTTGCATACCACTATTAAATAATTGATTTCAAAGCTGAAATGCATTTAAGCTCGTGCCATCTCTTGGATTTAATTTCAAATAGTAGGGTATCTTTGGCAGCCCGCGACCGCCTCACGCGTATATTTATGTATTGAATTCTCCACGTGAATTGCATTTTCACAAAGCTTTTCCATTTTTCGGACTAAGAGTTCGAGAAAGGCAAAAAACTTGTAAAGAGCTTTCATGCTGACACACACATTAGTCTAATTCAAAGAAAATAGGTACATTTTAAAAATGATGATAATCAAAAATTGTTCATTCCTTACACAGTTTTCAAGTAAAAAATAATTGAGATATTTTTTATATACTATCTAAATATGAGTTTGAAGAATGTTTTGCAAGAAATCCATTTTAATATATATTTTTTTGTAACAATTTTTACATCCAAAGTCTGATAAATCAGTACTAAGTACACACAACACTCAAAATCTTTTCGAATTGTTAAGAAATCCTAATCTTAAATCTTTGAAATCTTCTGAAGTATTTTTAACTCTTTGATACCTTTTGGAATCTTAAAAGTCTTGAAAATCTTTCCAGAATCTTAGAAATTTCAGTGAAAATTTGGAATCTTCGGGAAATTTCTGAATTCCCCAAAAATCTTATGAAAGCTAGGAAATCTTTTGAATATTTTAGAATCTCTGCGTAATCTTGTCAATTATGTAGAATTTTTGTAAATCTTTGTTAAATTTTTACAGATTTTTAGAATCTTGGTTAAGTCGTAATAATGTAATAATAATGAGAACAGATCTTTTTTGTGAATCTAGATTACATAAATCACTAAAAAAATAAGGTCGGCAAGAGGAAACCAAAATGCAGAGGTTCAGCTTGAGCTACTTTAATTTTAAATCTCCAGGAATCTTTTGAAATCTTTGCAAAATCTTCTGAATGTTTTCGAAACTCCTGAAATACTTGTGAAGGATTTAGAATCTTTTGAAATCTTTCGAAATATTTTTTAATCTTGGAGATCTTGAGAAACTTTCGGAAATCTCGAAATCTTTGTGAAATTGAAAAGCCTTCAAACGCTATGCCTTTTGAAAATGTTCTCAGACTATGGTCTGATGCTCATTCGGGACTTGCAATCAAGGCAATTGCTGAACGATACCAGGGTTATGAGGGCCATCAGGGAACAACATCTATACCAGTAGCGTTTTCATGTCTTTTTTTTTGTAGAACCCGTAGAATGACTGCGAAGGGGGAGAAGGCATAGAAATTTGTGTCTGCCCAAGTTACTGTAAATGCATCTACCGCTATCGAATAGGGATCCTTTTTCGAAGATATAAATTCAGGACATTTTGTGTTTGAACTTGTGGCGAATAGGTCTTCTTCGGGTGTTTCAAATTCTTTACAGATAATCCTAAAACCTTTTTTTGTTCATTCAAACTCTCTATTTGGTCGCACACCCTTTCCAAATTTTCTTCGAAAGAGAACGAAGGTTTTTAATTCTGACACCGCCCATTCTCTTGATATATGATACCATGGTGGTACTGTCTATTCGAAGTAGAATCTGACATTTCGTACAGTCTACAGCAAAGCATTTTAGGCCAAAAAAGATTGACAGCAATTCAAGGTAGTTGATATTCATCAACCCTTCTTCTTTGGTCCAGAAACCGTGAGCTTTTCGTTTACCACAGACTGCCTCCCATTCGGACCCTGAAGCGTCTGTAAAAAAGGTTAGATCGTACTTCGGAAAACAGATTAATTTTCTGAATATACGCTAACTTCTTTCCACTATTCTAGTTGTTCCAAAGCCTCCTCATTTAGGGACAGACTTGCTTCGAAATTCCCTTCATTTTTCTGCAACGCCTAAAATTTCAGTCTTTCACATGACTCAGTATGAGCTAGCCCGTAATTCACAGCTGGACAGCACGACACAAGGAAACCAAGCAGTTCAGCAAAATTGCCTAATGTAAACGACCTCCTATTTTAAATTCTTCTAATGATCGATTTAATTTTGAATTCCTTTTCTTCTGTCAATTTGATAACTATTTCCTTTGAGTCACATATTAGGCCCAGAAATTTGCATCCAGTCGATGGACTAGTTTGAATCTGTTTATAATCAATGATAAATCCTAGTTGCATAGAGTTCTCTCTGCTTTTTGAATACTTGAGACACAAGATTTCAATGACTCAGCAATAAATAATAAATCATTGAATGTAAATTACAACGATTAGTCCTAGGGAACGAAAGTAAGAGGTGACAGGTTTCATGAGTTTAGTAAATACATAGGGCGCGATGCATAACCTGAAGGGCATACATGTAAACTCGTATGACTGACCCTTGAAATAAAAGCGTAAGAATTTTCTATAATTTTCGTGAATAGATAATAAGTAATCGGCATATTTCAGATCTATAGATACCATATAACAATTGTTCGACAAGGATTTTGAGGCTGTCCTTCTATCTTCTATTTTGAAATGTATTGGGTCAATAAAAGAGTTTAATTTCTTTAGATTCAAAATGAATCGATTTGAGCCGTCGGGTTTAGGGACAAAAAATATTTGTGAAATAACTTAGCGTCCTACTGGGATAGATTTTCGTACCCCAAATTTTTTCGTCTCTGTACCTGACCAGTTTTTTCCAGATTTAAAAGTATCCTGAAAGACTTTTAAAGAGAAAAAAATTGTATAACCTTGAATCCAGGACAAAACAATCTTATCTGAGTCAATTTTTTCACAAAAACTTTTAAAGAAGCAAAGTCGGCCAGCGACTTTACTTACTGTGTCTAAAAATGGCGGTTCGATGATTTGCGGTCTCTTTTCTGGTAGGACTTGTAGCGCTGGTTCTGGCCTCGCTGCATGCTGTGTTTTTTATACAACTGAGATCGACGTTTGTACCTGCTGTCGGTTTCTTTCGGCCTTGGCATTGGAATCAAGGCGGGGCTGTCCACTTTTTCGGATTCCTATTGTTAGTTTTGGGGGTGTTCTTGGCCTTTACCAGTTCTTTGCCGGTTTCTTTCAACGATTTTGCAGTTTTCACCGTCTCCTCTAGGTCTTTTACAAAAATGAATTCGTCAATCGGCGTTTCCGTGAGAGCTTCCTTAATGGAAGCATCTACATTGGTCATGAGAAGATTTCTCCGTGAGTTTGACTCGTCATGATGCAGATCAGCGATCAGTTCGCTGGCCTCGCTCATTTTCACTATTAGATTTTTCCATTCTGGAATATCTTGATTCCCTGAGACAATGGAAATTGTCCTCACAATAGCCGATAGGGTTGCCGAAATTTTTACTTGGCGATTTAGGGTTTTCCATCCCTTTTTGTGAATGATTCATTTATGACTGATTTGGCCACCTGGTTCAGCTTCAGTGGGTCGAAAAAAGTGCAGTTTTTCGGTGGGGTTTTTTTCTGTACATTTTCCTTCAAAATTTCTCCTGGCAGCCCCTTGGATAAAATGTCTTTTCATATTTTCACCAGATCGGAGTTTGCTTCAGAAACGTATTCTTTCTCCCCAAATATCTGGGTTCCAGAGACTTCGAGGACTTCAGCGGGCATCTTCTTATTTGCGGTCCCCGGGTCTACTTCTTAGTCATTCCCTTGTTCTCCTCAAGCTTTCTCTTAACTTGTCTGTTGGTCTCTTTCTTGTGACGGGTTGTCTTCCGACTGGTATCGGAGTTCCCGGCAGGATCTACTTCGTGAGCGACTTCGGTAGCGTCTAAAAGAACTATTTCGTCTTGGCAAGGAGATATTGTTTTAGATTACAACCACTTTGTTTGTAATCATCGATGCTTTTTAGTCGGAATTTTTTTACTGTTATTTCCCATGATAAGGTGTACGAAATTTTTTCCTAATTTCATAAACCAATCAAACATTTTATATTCCTCAATCAAAACATCGATTGAATTTTTTAAATTTCCTTCAACTTTTTATCCATCAATCGAAAAATATAGATCGGAATCAAAACAATTCTTATACCTCAATCAATACATTGATTGGAATTTTTTATTCATCAACCGAAAGTTCGATCGGAATTTTTTAGGATTCTTTTATATTAAATTGAATCACCGATCGGAATTCCTCACAAGCCTCTCAATTTGCTATTCCTCAATCGAGAAGAAAGAAACCATCTTTTTGATCCTGGATCGAATTCGGTTCCTGGAATCGTCACTCATCTGTAGATACCTGAAATAAGCACTCATCAATCGATACATTGATTAGGATTTGTGTCACATGGTCCACTTGAATGAGTTTATATCTACTTAATTGATTAAGGAAGCTCCCCAAGGAGGGAAAAATAGTAGTTTTCTGGTCGAGGAATTTTTCAGGGTGAATTTTCTAGAAAAGGGGCGTGACTAACTGTAGTATGAATCGTCTTCTTCTTCGTCGGAATAACGGCACCGTCGTCTTGACCTGCAATCATGACTCTCCGATCTCCTGTGACGTTGGGTCTCCTTCTTGTACCGTTTTAGCTTCTTCTCTAGTTTCCGAAGACGTTCCTCGGTCTCCGACTCTGAGCTTTTCGAACTCATTTTCGAGACAAATTCGCGAGAACTTGTAGTGTGTTTAACACAAAACAAAATAATGAAACCGGAGGCACTAGGTGACCATAGCTGCACATTGGCATATAGAAATTCGAATATTTTCGAATTCATGAGGAGGAGGAGCATAGTACAATTCACAAGTTGATTGATTGATTCAATGTGTCCCTTGAGGGTTTACATTTTCCTCGAACCTCTCCACCATTCCTTCACACACTCTACCACTACCTTTGTAGTAAGTAAGGGTGACCTACAGCCTACGGTGGGTTCCGAACCACCAAGAACCCCAGCCCCAATTACTTAGAGTAACCTTTTTCTCAAGAGGTTCCGGCACCACGACTTTCCGGAGATGAACACTCCCCTGCTAGGCAAGTGTTCACCGCGTGGGCCGCCAAAGCTCTTCCAGAGTGCAAGGCGGGAATCGAACCCACAACCAGCCAGCGTGGGTCCAAAGTGCATGCCTCAGCCCTCACGACCAACTGGCCACTCTTCACAATTCACAAGTTTATACCTATATTTTAATTTAATTGTTATTTATCATACTACTCAAATATTTGTCAGCAAAGTTTTTATGCATTATTCCTTTCCTTGCTTTTCATTTATTGCAATTTACGAAAAAAGTGTGAAGGACGTCTGCAGGACATATTATGAATACCCTAAAGATATCATTTTTTTGACCTTCTTACAGAAAACATGGAGACAGCATTAGGCCTGAGATAGAATACCTTCGTCCATGAATCATAACCAAGATGTTCGGGCTGTTAAAGATCGTGAAAATGATTTACAACTACCTTTCTTCAACCTTGGAAGGAAACTGTTGCAACCACTGAATGCTGCAGTGGTGATCGTATCTTCTTGGTCACTTGGTATAAATCGACCTCTGAATCCTCTAGCTTTGGAATGTTGAGCGCAAATTGACTTGCCCTCAGAGAAGAACTTTATGGTTTAGCAGCAACGCCAAGTTGCTTTATTCTCACTTGTTTGTTCTAGTTGAAGGGAGCATCGGTATCAACAGAATCTCGCTGCTGTTGTCAAACATGTCCAAATACAAGAAAAACGTTCATCTCTATCTGATTCAATCAAATAGACCTTGGATTCGGATTGAGCGACCCCGGAAACGTCCTATAGTAGGGCTTCACGATGATGTAATGCTTTTTCCTCAATTTGATCTCAACTAGACCTTTATCTGACCTGACAAGGTAAAACTAACGACAGATTCGGATTCAGCGACCCCAAAAACGTCTAAGAGTAGAGGATTTCCCCGATCCATCAGTTTCCTCCAGTTTGACCTTCAATTGACCTCCATCCTGACCTAATGGGTTCAAACCGATCCCGGATTTGGTTTCAGCTACCTCGAAAACTCATAGGTATGGTGGTTCAGCTTCGGTTCCAGAATTTTTTTTTGTGGGGCTCTGTTATAATCTTGTCATCGGAAATGAAGTTCATTCCGTTAAACTTTATGATGTTATTATTCTTGACTGTATTACATTATCTTCTTCTCCTCAAAGTTTCGCATTTTTCTAGAACAGGTATGTGGATAAAGACTGCAATTTATAAATGAAAAATTGCATGCAAAAACCTTCTGACGAAGTGGGATTCTGAAATCCAAGTTTGAAATTGATTGTAGACGTTGTAATAGTAACTTCATCGTTCGCATACTTTTCATACGAATTGAGATGAAAACTATTATTTGAAATTGCTATAATGATTTTCAGTATGAGAAGTTATTCATGAAGTACAATATTTTATGTTGTATGTATTTATTACAACAGATGATACATCGTTATTGTGATAATTCGCTGCATTCAATCATTTTAATCAATTTGTATATTATGCCATTTTTATTGTTTCAGATCCAAATCTTTGCTTAACAGAGGAATGCGTAAGAACAGGTAAATCATCTCTCTTATTCAAAATGGAGTTCAAAGATGCATTCGAAGTTTTGAATTATTGCATTTGAGTAGGAATTTTTTCAAAATAACCATTGTCTTTTAATAATTATTTCTTCAACTTGTTAATTTCGTACGTTTATTAAAATGATAAATGTTTATCTACTGAATTCCTACATGATAGATATGGATTTCTGTGAGAATTTTGATATTTTTATTCAGAAAGATATTCCAATGATCTAGCTGCAATAAACGATTGTGTGTACAAGTTATGGTGATGATAACAGGAAGAGATGCGGGTCCCTTGACATAATTTCATTGGCGGGTTCGGTCACTGAAATTGCAATTTATTCTAGCAAGTTTATGAATCCTCGTTATGGCTTGCCTAATAGATTTAGCCAGCGAGATATTAATCAAGATCCCAGAGAAACTCATCAAGGCCAATTATGAATAACTTGTTGGGATTTTGGAATATAGTTTAAGGCTTCGTTAAATTACATATTCAAAGTTTATGCTCTTCATCCCTTTTTTCTACAACTAACTTCAAGCAGTTATATCCTCTGGAGCAATAAGTAAGCTTGATGTCTTTTTAATCCTATCAAAATATTTAGCAGTTGTGCTGGAATTGTAAGAGCAGAAAATAAGAGGGAGAAATGATAGCAAGGGTTAATTATGTTAAATAGTGTAACAGGGATGCCCGGATTATCCACCGCTATATACACACACACACACACACACACACACACACACACACACACACACATATATATATATATATATATATAAACAAAATTCGAAGACCTGAAAAAATTGACTCCGGACTAGGATTCGAACCCAGGCCGTCGATTTATTAAGTCGGCACGCTATCTACTGCGCCACGGAGCCCGATGTTTACAGACTCAATCGGGCCTTAGACGCTTCAAATTTTCTCTGTATCCACTATATGCTTCTTACGATACCGGCGAGGAGGTAGGGATCACTAACTTTGCGGGTTTAACTCATGTTAAAAACACAACGTTACAATAGTAAGAAAGCAATATCATTCAGTTTATTCCATTCTTATTTTACATTTATCCACTGAAAACAAGGACGGATCCAGAGGGGGGCACGGGGGTTCCGAGACCCCCCCCCCCGAAATTGTGAAATGAAAAAAAACAAAAAATAATATAAAAATTAACATCAGTTCAATATGTTGATAAACTTGTATGCAAGTAAATTTAAATAAAAAAGCCATTCTGAAA
>WSXT02018382.1:0-29141 GCA_011762715.2 Neuroterus valhalla | reverse complement strand
ATGACTGTCCCAGAGCCGGCACCCAACGCCCCCGGGCGCGGGGGCGGGCGGGGGCCATCTGTGACAGGTTGTGCCAGAGGGAGGCCGGGGGTTTTCGACAATGTGATGTTACAAATTTTTTACCGAATAAAACAATGCTTCAGTAGAAAAATTTGTGACATTTTCTTCAAATTTCAAATTGCTCAAAAGCTATTCAGGTGTTTGTATTGGACGCGTGATATTCGTCGCCACCTTGAATTGTTTTTCTTGCCTTTTATTTTTGTGACGTGGCACCGGGGGGTGGGGGGTCCATAGTTTCATGCCAATTTGTGACAGAGAGGAGAGGGGGGGGGGTCAAAAAATGCCTTAAAAGCTGAGACATCATTCATGTAAGCTCCCTTTCTAGAGAGGTGTCTTTCAGGGAGACGCAGTGAGCCCTCTCCTCTTCTGCATTACATTATTGACAATGTCTCTCGCATACCGCGATTCTCATGAATATTTCTGAGGTGAAACTAATGATGGTGAGCATTAGGTCTCTCATAAATTTTATATGGATGACAAGGGATGACAAGGGAGAAGTAGTGTTATCTCAGAGAGCAGCTAAAGCGACTTGTTTTTTTATTATTTATCGATATATAAATTTCAACAAAATTTAAATATCTCGAAACGTTTCTTTACACTGAACCGAAAAATCGTGAGTCATCGTGAGATGCCCGGCAGCAGTGATAACGTTATACACACGAAGATTGTCTTCCAGCATGCGTGCGGGCCTCAACCTTCAAGAAGAATGGATAGAGAGAAATAGAACGAGCGGGAGCAAGTAAGAAGGAGAGAAAAAAAGTAAGCGCTTTCGAGAAAAAGGTGGAGGAAGGCGAAGAAACCGCACGTGCACGAGCGAGAGTGACGCGTGGTAAGGAAGCGGAAGAAGCGAAGGGGAGATGAAGAAGGAAAAGCCTTCTCACATACTTTCGAGTTTCGCCTTACCTTACACTTCCACTGTTTCAAGGGTTTATACCACTCCATAAAAAGTCATCACTTCGAAACGTAACTTGTGGAAAATCTTAAAATCCTTAACAAATAATGGATATATTATCCTATGATATTTACGTGTAGAGTTAAGGATAGCTGCCAAGAAAAAGACAAGAGAATCGACGATCTGCATTGTTTCCAAGTGGGGTAAGAACTGACTACCTTATTAATGAAGAATTAGGTCAAGAGCGTAATTTCTAATTATTCTTATGCTTTATTATATGAAAACATATAATAACGTCGTTATGTCATAGATAAGACGAGCCTTCAGCTTCTCATTCGTAATATCTACATATCATGATTAAGTTCTAGAAAAAAGATTTGTTCGAATAAATTCATTTGAAAAAAAATATTACACAAAATTGTCGTTCTTGTACACACAAGATTATGCTGAAGTCAGATTGTATCTCATTGTATCGTATGTATGAGTTAGTCACACATATGAAATGAAAGTTTCTATACCATATTTGTATTATATATAAAATGTTCAAAAATTGGAAATTGTATTTTTTCATTTTTGAAATTTTTAATCTAAGAAGGAGTAATTACATGAAATTAACAAATATTAGAAAGACCAAGAGGCAAGAAGAATATATTAATATGAGAATATATCAAAATCGTAGACCTATAATCTTTATTTAATGCTAATGAGATATTTTAAGACGTCGCTGAGAAATGAAGGTGTCCTACCTTCCAAGTGATATCCTTGAATCCAATGCGTTCGTGCCTGTGATTTATCTAAGTGCCGCTACGCATATGAATCATACGATCGAAGTATTTGAAACGCACTATCTAGTGAAACGAAATTTTCCGTACACCACGCTCATTTCCATGAATACCCTAAAGGTAGCAATAAGCATGCAATTCGGATTATGGCGCAAAAATTATTATTTGCAGGTGGCCAAAATTTTGTTTTGAAATAAAAGATAACTGCCAAGGAAAAAATAGAGTAATGTCGATCTTCATCATTCCCAAGTGGAGAAAAAACTGATAGCCGCTTTGATTAGGAATAAGATGAAGGGCATCAATACAGATTATTCTCTAGATTTATTACATTCCAGTATACTATAGTTTCTACCTCGTAGATAAGACGGGCCTTCATTTTCTCATTCGAGAAACTTACAGATCAGAATTCAGACTAAGATAAAGAACGTATTTCCTCAGATTTATTCGATACAAATATTAAACATAGTTTGCAAACTTCTACACACAAGATCATGCTGAAGCCAAATTGAATCTCATTGTGATGTATGTAATAGTTGATCATACAAATAAAATGAAACTTTCGGGAGTTACATTATTTTCTTCAAAAAAACATTCAGGAATGGTCTCGGAGTAGAAACCCCATAAATAAGGCGTGAACAACCGTGCTAAAGTCGAATGGCACCTGAATGTGGTGTCCTTCAAGGTGTCTCTAAGATACGGGGTGACCTTCTGGAGTACGCAGCTTTGCGGGTTTCCATGCGAACTCTAGGGAGGGTCAATCCCTTCCCTAGCTACACGTAGGAACAACTATGGAAACTCAAAACCTGAATTCTGACGTTAATGCGGTTCAAAGTTATCGAACGCGTAGAGCACCAGACAACGATTCGGCAAGTATTGCCGATGGTTCCAGAGTTCGGGGTGCTGAGTTGGATGGAAATAGGTTGACAAACCGGTGAGACATCCACGTTCTTTATGAACGGATCTCCTTGATGATGACCTGCTTCATTGCTACTATGCCAGTATTGTCTCTAATCGCAGAGGTTACATGGCGCGCCTGCACAGTTTGTGGTGACAGAAACAGCTCTGAGCTATCGCTCTTTTCACAGCAAGTCTTACGAAACTGTGCGTTCAGCCTTCCGCGAATGAGGGATGTACGCTAAGACAATCGGTGCATCGTCAGGAAAAGCATATCTTCGAAATTCGAACAATCGTTTCGAATCTGTAAGGGCAATCAGCCGAATAGAACCAAGTATTTCGAGTCCACATCCTTGTCCATCAGGAGAAGGAAGCCTGGTAGGTGGAATAATAATAGACCTGGTAGGGAGACGCCGTGTGGATCGCCTCACAGAAGGACGAGCTCCAGAAGGAGACCTGAACCCGGCCCGAAAAAGAGGGTCGTATGGAAGAGAAAACCTGACAGGAGAATAATGTCTGCCAGGAAAAGGAAGGGAAGGAGGAGGAGGATGGCCATCACGAGGAACATCAGGTACCCGGTCGTTCTTTGGTGAACACTCAAACTGCAAACTTAACTCTGTAAAAACAAATAAAAGATTTGTTTTAGTTAAATTTGTGTGCAAACAAAATGCTCCGATAAGGACCAACCTGATGCTTAGTCTACAATGTCAATTGTGCTTCACCCTTCACAGTTTGCTTCTAGTGGTCGGCTATGGGACCTTCGACGATGCCCGAGATGTGGAGCACTGTTTCCGTGACTATTTCTTTGTTTTCCATGGATTTATGCTCGGAGGGTTTGCTGCGTAAGCCTGGCTAGTGTTGCATAAGAACCTTAATTTAATTCGAATAAACTCAGGCTGTGAAAACCTGGCTGGTACTTCCAGTGTCTTCCCTGCAGTCAATGTCGCTTGGCCTACTGGGCGAAAAGTATTCTGCCCAGCAGCTACGTCTTTTTAAATGAGTTTCTTAGTGAAGCTGAGAATAGCCAGGACCTTCGCCTGAAAGACGGTGATATGACGTCCGAATGCCCTCCTTCGCTTGGAATATTTGTTTATACTCTCTTCCCGTTACGGGTTTGAGAGTCTTTGTATAACCTTCTCTCTATTCTTTTGCACACCACACCACTAACTCAGGGATAAGGGGAACCTACAGTTTGAGGTGGGTCCCGAACCACCAAGAGCAACAGCTACTTAAAACTTAGAGAACCTAAAGAACTCTAGAGGTATCAGGCTCACGTTTCTCCGTGGCCCGCCGAAGCTCTTCCAGAGTGCGAGGAGGGAATCGAAGCCACAATCAGACAGCGCATGAGTCCAAAGCTCATGCCTTAGCCCCCACGACCAACTGACCACTCTTGCCCCTCCTTTACTTATGATTTCACTTGAGAGGCTTTTGCGTCCTATACCTGAGGAGTATCGCAACATGTAGTGGTTCTTCGCAAAGCATGAATCCTATCGCTAACGTGAGCGTATACTTCTTTGCTCTCTTTGAACTTCTAAACGCTATCGTTCGTAATCATCGCAGTCAACTGGTCATGGTTTTGTGTGTTGCTTGTGTCTGCCCCCCCCTTCTGTGACCATCTCCGCTTTGCTGGTCCCGAACCAAGAATTCACGGATGCCCTTAATGTAGCATCCTTTCTATCAAGGCTGCTATCTGGCTTGACACGCTATACCTTAGGGCCTGCTTGCAGATGACTTCTGGAAGGGTGTTGCTGGAGGCACCCTCTTCATCTGAGAAGGCTGTCACAGATACCCAGCCCCCCCCCTTCTGCCAACCACTGCATAACCTGCTGCTCTATCTCCAATATAAATCTCTAAATGATATTGTCATTTCCGATTATGCGACCCTTGGTCAAATGTTGGAACATTTGTTTATACTCTCTTCTAGTTACGGTTATGAGAGTATCTGCATAACCTCCTCTCTATCCATTTCGCACAACTCACCACTAACTTAGGGGTGGGGGAGATCTATAGTTCAAGGTTGGTTCCGAACAACCACGAGCAACAGATACTAAACACTAAGAGGACTTTAGGATCTTTAGAGGTACCAGGCTCACGACTCTCCGTAACCCTCCGAAGCTCTCCCAGAGTACGAGGCGGGAATCGAACCCACAACCAGAGAGCGTGGGTCCAAAGCTCATGCCTTGAACTCCACGACTAATCCTTGGTCAAATCTTTCAAGAAGTAATTTTCGATTATAATAATCATATATTTTGATTGTTCAGAGCATATTTAGGAAAAAAAAATGTATCGAGTTTCCTTCAATGGAAAACAGGTTTTTACAATAATTCTGACCATAATTCAATTCGATATTAGATATTCTTGTGTAGATTTTTTTCTCTCTCCCTAACATTTTTATAATTTTTTGTTTCAAAAACACAATTCTATTACATAAGAAGGGTCTACATCAGTATCTCAATACTGGAGATTTCAAATGTTATTGCATTAGATTCTCAAGAATAATAAAAATGAAAAAATAAGATCAATAAAAACAAAACAAAAGGGTTTTGGAGGTTGCCTCCCTATCAATCTTGCCTTCATTTATTCTTGTGGTGTTTTCTGAGATTACAATAGAGAGGTTTTGTTTTTTCAGATTCGGTGGTTGGATCCTTGGTTCTATACTAATATCGGACGTCAAATAAGAACTTGATTTTTTTTTCAATTTTCGATTCCATAAATTTCGAATATTCTCGTGGATGTTCAGTACAAACAATTCTCGAAGTAAAGTCTTGTATTTTAAACAACATTTCTCTCATCTTATCAGAATGAATTTTTGATTTTTAAGTCAGGAGTCATCATTAAAAATGAATAATTCTATTCGCTATCAATAATTTTATGTATGAAAGTATTGAACTGGTAACTTGTATGAATTATATAATATGTTCTTCGGCTCTCTGTTATCGATTCAACAATATAGAAATGTCTTTCATGACAAGGCTTGAATGCAGAAATTATTTATAGCATTATGATGACGTCCGTTGTATAGAACATACAAAACAATAAAGCATGGACATGATATTATCCTTGATTTTTTATTTTGTTGATCTTCAACCATGAAATTTCATGTTTCTTTGACTCTAGTTTTTACATTTCTATTCTATCTGTAGTCTGTTATCTTAGAAAAATCGTCAAGTTTTGTATAAATTATTTGTCAATAATACGTGTATTTTTTTATTCATTTGCAACAACGCTCCTCCAACGATAAAAAATTTTATTTTCAGACAAACTATGCCAGATGTGACTATCAGGAGCGATTATTGCGATGAGAGTCTGTTCCTCAAAGTCAGTAGAGCCCTGAGTAAAATTAATTTTTGAACGAATTTGCAGATTTTTTCTTTTCCGATGCTATAAATGGACATCTACACTCAAGCTTCCGTTAGGCATGACCTATTCTCGCAGTTTCATATAGTTGGAGATTTTGCAAATCTGGTTAGAAAGAACCTTTCTTTAGCATGTACTGGCGGGAATAAACGTGTTTGAGGCTAGATGACACCTGGGTAAGGTGTCTTCTACGGTGTCTCTAGGATATCGGGCGACATCCTAGAGTACGCAGCCTTACCCTTGCATGCGAGGCTCTACAGGAGTGGACAATCCCTTCCTTAGCTACTCTGAGGAAGAACGAAAGAAATTTAGAACTTAAATACAGTTGGAAATGCGGTGTGAAATGAGCAAACGCGCAGATCAGCCGACAATGGAACGGAAAGTGTTGCTGATCGTTCTGGTGTTCACGGTGCTGTATTAGATAAAAACATGATGGCGAGCCAGCGAGAAAACAGACGTTATTCGTAGATGGATTAAGATGGTTATGACATATTCAATTGCTACTATGCTAGTATTGTCCCTCATCGCAGGGTTAACGTAGCGCGCCTGCACTCTCTGTGCTGCCAGAAACACCCGGAGCTTTCACACTTTTTACAGCAAGTGGTAACTAACCGTGCCGTAAACCTTTATCGAATAAGAGATGTACGTGGAACTTTTCTTCAACAACTGCGAGAACAAGCCACGGACAACGATAAGGGAGTGCCATTAGGACCAAGTGCTGATACAAGGCACGATAGCGATAGCGATGTCGGGACAAAGAGAAACATTAGCATCCAGGTTTCTCCTCAGCACGATGATCTGGCTGAAATCTGGACCGACCTCTGGATGGACATCTGGACTATCACTTGTTCAGTTTATGATGCGGCGAGAGCTCTGGCTGGTTCAGATTGAAGGTACAGCCCAACGATTGATGAAGACTAAAAAGCGCTTGCATCAACTAAACAAGAAGTTCGGCTAGGCTATACAGACCGCGTCCCGCATGCAGTGTGCGGGTGTTATCTGGCGCGAGGCGGATAATACACAAAAGAGGGGGATAAGTCAGGGAGATTCAGCAGTTTTTCGCTGACCCAAAAGCCCACTCAAGTCTAAGGAAGTCGAAAAAATTCACCTTGGAGTGGGTGGAAAGAGCATTAGGCATTCGGGCACGGAAAAATTATCCACTGCTTGTCCAGGTTGTATTAAGAACTCTTGGAGGAAGAAGTTTACACCTTCGCACCAACATCCGGATCCGATCTTACCCTCATATTTTAAGTCAGAGATACCTATTCTGCAGTGGCTAGTATTGAGCGATAGAGTGCTCAGAGAGCTCCACTACCATCTTTGTCGCTCTTAAGGCTTTGGCTACAACCTTGCCCTGATGAACACTCCTAGGACGACTGCAATATCACAGGCAAGGAAATTGAGAAACCGGAGAAGTAGAGTGATCTCAGAGAGCAGTTAAAGTGACTCCGCCAAGGATGTTCGGTTAAAGTAATTGTTTCCATCATCGTTGCTCTTGGAGGTACGACACCGTCACTGGTTTGTTACCTGGAAGCTATACCGGTGTGCCAGAAATATGCCGTGGTACTTGCCGGATCGATGCAGAGAGCAGTTATACTTAGGTCACATCGTGTCCTTGAGACACGTGAGGGTCTCGCCAGCCCTTCATTTTTATTCATCGTGCATGTGGTTACTCATCTCACGGTCCTTCTGGAGACTTGTGTCACTTGCGTGAATGACAGTTGCTCCCAGAAGGACCCTGCGATGGTTGTTTAACCAAAGTCCTTTAATTTATATATGGGATAAATTTCAACAAAATTTGAACATCTCCAAACGTTTCTTCACACTGAACAAAAAAATCGTGAGTCATCGTGGGGTGTCTGGCAGAAGTGATAACGATCTACACACAAAGATTCTCTTCCAGCATACGTGCGAGCTACAACCTTCAAGAAGAGTGGATAGAGAGAAATAGAACAAACGGGAGCGGGTAAGAAGGAGAGAAAAGGGTGAGCGCGTTCGAGAGTGAGGTGGAGAAAGGCGGAGAACGCGCGCGTGCACGAGCAAGAGTGGCGCTATATCCGTTCAAAATTTATAATTGCATAACCAGCACAAATACATTCCTTGATCTTTGAGTTTCTCTTCTCCATATGTATGGATAATAAAAAAATAGCCTATATTTGCAGTTTCCAATCATATAATGCTAAACTTTGCAATGAAAAGGAAAGCTGCTTGAAAAAGCATCTTATAATCGCACAATTACAAAATTAGAAGATAATCCAGGTAGTGAACGAGAGAAGATTCCAACAATAGGTCGTTCCTGCTATCTTCAATCTAATATTTTGAAAATGTGTTTTTATTGAAATATTTCAGGAATCCAATATGCAAAAGGAAAGTGGCTTCCAGGATTAACCACTAGTCGATAAAATTCTGGAATGTTCCACAAATAGGCGATGCCGACCAATAGAAGATTTGAAGAACAAATCGCTTATGTAGCTCCCAATAAGATATTCCGAAACACTGCTGGAAAATGCAGCCGGACTGTAATTAAACTATTATTTTTGAGCTTGATGGCGTTGTTTCTGAAATTATTATTTTCATTTTCAATAGTCCAGAAGTCACCCGGGTTCTTTAT
The DNA here is from genome assembly GCA_011762715.2 of Neuroterus valhalla. Lineage (NCBI taxonomy): Eukaryota > Metazoa > Arthropoda > Insecta > Hymenoptera > Cynipidae > Neuroterus > Neuroterus valhalla. The sequence goes on along the minus strand of WSXT02018382.1, from coordinate 20,545 downwards.
TATTGTCTAATCTTATTACAAATGATTTACGTTTATCATTACACGATTGAGGCAAACATTTAAATTCCGATACGCATATGAATAATACGCGAAAATGCTTAAAAAAATAACAGTCGCGATAGGATACGGATAGCGCCGGAAAATCTGTAATGCGTGGAAAATCTGAAAATTCTGAAAAAATAATGGATACATTATTCTGTTATATTTACGTGTATAAAGCAGGATAGCTGCCAAGAAGAAGACAAGAGAATAGACGATCTCCATTGTTTCCAAGTGAGGGAGGAACTGATTACCTTTTTAATGACGAATTTGGTCGAGAGCGTAATTTTTAATTATTCTTATGCTTTATTATATAAAAATGTATAATATCGTCGTTATGTCTACATACATAATTGAGTTCTAGAAGAAAAATTTGTTCGAATAAATTCATTCAAAACAAATATTACATAAATTTTGCGTTATTGTACATATAAGGTTATGCTGAAGTCAAATTGTATCTCATGGTATTGTATGTATGAGTTAGTCATACATATGAAATGAAGTTTCTGAACCAAGAGGCGAGGAAGATATATTAATATGAGGATATATCAAAATCGTAGATATATAATCTTTATATAATCCTCTCATTTACTACTGTTATTCACTGAAGCTTTTCGAACAATTGCTCGATCGTTTAGTTTCACTGAAAATATTCATCGTGCTAAAAAAAGTGCCTTCAAAAAGCGGCCAATGATCAATGACTTTTGAACATATAGGAAATGGCAACTGATTGAGAATTCATAAAACACCTCTTTTTTAGTCTATAATGAGATATTATGAAACTTCGCTGAAGAATGCGAGTTTTCGATTATGTAACTTTTCTCTTTGATTACTATTGCAATTAGTTTACATTGAACTCAACATAATTAAGACTAATTAATTATCGGAATTCAATCCTCTTGACAGACAATGAGGAAGGGGGTTGCACATAGCATTGGTGGAGGACTCATGACTTGTCATTTCACAATTTGGGTTATTTTCCCCTTATTTTGCGAGCTTCTTGTTGTTTAAACGTGACAATTTTAGGTAGCACTTTGACACGTAGTTGTTGCAGATTCACAATGTTGTCAGATAGAACCAGATTATCAATTTTGTCGATATTGTCTTCCATTTCTGACGTGAAAGAGCGAGGTTTACGTCAATCATCTCCAACATCTTCCCAACCATTTTGAAAAAGCCTAAACAACTCTAAAACACATGCACGCGAAGAAAATCTATTGCTTCACGCTTTTTGAAATAATTCAAAAGTGTGAGGAGCAATTTTTCCGAATTTCATGTGGAATTTCGCAACAATTCGTTGCTCTATTGTTGCACTTAACATTTCACCGGCGAAACAACAAGATTAAGGCCCATGAGTGTTTTTGCCTGTCTGCAGCCAGTGGCCATTCTTCACTCTGTTCTCTGTTTCTTGATCAGCCAACTGTTGATTTCCTAAGTGACTGATCTTCTGAAGATTCCTACAACTGGTTCGGAGCCAGCGAAGTCTTTTCCTGAAACTAGTTTTGCTAGCCTGTCCAAAATCGCATTGCCTTCGACAGCACTGTGTCCAGAGATCCAAAGCAGAGACACTCGCTTTCCCATCGCTACATTGTTGAGTGCTTCATAGCACTTCCACACGTATAGCGCTATAATCCAGTGCCTTAAAGGCGCACTGCAGCACAGCCATAATCTTGAATTGAAGGACTCTGGCGCATAATACCATCAGAATCATAAAGCCCATTTCACTCCTCCTTCGGGAGACACCTGCTCCAGCTTTCTTCTTGTTTCTGGAGTGATCTGTGGACAAGTTGTCTCCATCACTCGGCAGGTGTGTCTCGCCGTAAGCTCATTCTTCTTCTGTGGGTAGGCTCATGCGATACTTCTTGTCAAAGAGATAACTAGTAGGTGATTTTTCCACGGGTATACTCAGGATCAGCCTGCTTACAATGCTGGCTGAAATCCGCAACTTCTTCGGGATCCTTCCTCCGTTAACCATGTTTAGCCTCCAAGCTGCCTTTGCAGCCATAGCTTGCAAAGGCCATGGTGAGATGAAGGGGCTCTAAATCCATTACTGTTCCTACTGCGATCGTGGTTGTCGGCTTTGAGGCGTTGGTGACGCATCTAAGAAACAGTCCTCTGATGCTTCTCAGTCGAGACCTCATAGTGGATAGTTGGACCCTCCTTAACCAGAGTACCGTCGCATAGGTTAGTCTGGGAAGCAGGATCTCTGTGTAGATCCACGTAAGTGTCTCCAGCTCGAACTCCCTACGTTTCCCGATGGCTTCCTAGAGAGCCAAATGGTCGCTGTGAGCTTCTTGCAATTGTATTCCAACAGCTCCTTCTAAAGCAGCTTCTTATCCAGGATGAGTCCCAGATATTTCGCTTGTTCTTTGATTGTCACTTGTTCTCCACTCAGTTTCAGTATCCTCGTGGTTCCCCACTTGAACCGTTTCGTAAAGACGACCGTGTCCCCCTTGCTAGGGTTGACCGAGAGTCCGGTCTTCGTGCACCAGGTATCTACTGTTACCAGTGCCTGCTGCATTACTCCAAAAAGTGCATCTAGATTTTGGCCACGCACATGATCAGTATGACATTTTGATAGCCTATGGTGTAGTAGCCCTGACTCTTAGGTGGATAAACCAGTTCATTGACTACCAGGCACCACAGAAGGAGCGACAGCACACCTTCCTGTGGATTATCTTACCAACGATAAAGATATTTTATGAGGGTTCAAGGTTGTTATTACCATATATTCATTCCCGAAATCAGGGGGTACTTGGCTCAGATATAAGACCTGTGCAAAGAGGTTAAAATTGAATTGAAATAAGTAACCTGAATAACTAGCTTGAACCTACGGAAGCGTAATTTATTACAAAGGATCAGACATCTCGTATACTGGATAACGGGTAGTTTGAAGGCGAACTTTACATTGCTGAATTGAATGTAATAAACGAATTACCTCATCGAATAGTGTGCATAATGAATTCACAGTTTGCGAAGTTAGTTTCTGCGTGAATATCACTTGATTTTATCGGTAAAAAAACGATTGATAAAAATTGGCAGCCTAAATCATAATAAATTTCAGGAAAAATATTATGAAGCAATGCCCAAAGTGGAGAATTGACGGCAGGAACGAATTTTTTCATGATTCTCCAAAAATCTATAGTCAAAGGTGATTTCGAATAATTAGAAAGTTTTATCCGATGTTTGATCCAACTTTAGGAATAAAAGATATATATTAATAGTGGTGCTAAATAATATGAATTATGTAGAGTGACCTGTAACAAGGTATCGCTGAACCAGATTACACTGTTCACGGCAGACAAGGTAACTTCATGATGCGTGGTAGTAGTGTTACGTCACGAATGAATTTCAGCGATAAATATGTTACATACAACATTTCAATTATCGCCTGATATGAAATCCATCCCTAATAATGAAAGATATTTCTCTTACCTTAGGTTTGTAATCCTTATCATATAAAACGGATGGAATCAATACTTTCGTCCACCTTAAGTGAATGTAGAACTGTATTTGGTATCATTGTTTCCAGATCTTCTATTTTATCGCCGAGGCAGTGATCCCAACTTGGGTATGTAAGTATTGCGCTTGCCCGGCGCAGCAGCTCTCATTGGCCGCTGTTTGGCACATAATTCAAAGCGGACAAAATTAACTATTGTTGGAAATAAAATAGATAATTAATATGATGCGCACATAAATATCAGAAATGACCTAATTTGTAATTGGTTGATTGATTCAATGTGTCCTCTGAGGGTTTTGCATTTTCCTCGAACTTCTACACGATTCCTTCTACACACCCTACCACTACCTCAGTAGTAAGTAAGGGGGACCTACAGCTTAAGGTGGGTTCCGAACCACCAAGAACTCCAGCTCCAAGTACTAAGAGTAGCCTTTCTCTCAAGAGGTACCGGCACCATGACTTTCCGGAGATGAACTATCCTTTGCTAGGCAAGTGTTTACCGCGTGGGCCGTCGAAGCTCTTCCAGAGTGCAAGGCGGAAATTGAACCCGCAAAGACCCGGAGAAAGTCCAATGCCTTAGCCCCCACGACGAACTGACCATCCGAACAAGCAGTCTCGGATCGAGGTATATGAATAAGTATATTATACATCAAAGATATAAGACATTTTGGACAATTTAAATCAAGCGCAGCACACAAGACACGCAATGAGAATGCATTTGATGGAGCCGAAGATACTCTAAAAAATGAAGCCACAATCATCGAATAACTGCAGCTCTGTGCACGCTCAAACTTGCGAGCGAAACGAGCCGTGTGCGATGAGCATGTGCCTGTGGCAGATTTTTTCATGGGACTGGGATAGTTCCATCATTAAACTGCAAACTAAATCGAGTGAGAAGTGCGAGGAGCAAAAGAATCCGAAGGTGCGGTTAAAATAAATATCGAACAAGAAGCGCAAGGCCCAAAAATAGGGCGCCCTAGAAGCATCCAATCTTACGCGCGAAGTGTGCGATAAGAATGAGCTCGCGCACATTGCGGCTGAAAGAGAGGAAGGGATCAATCGTGCCAGACAAAGGGAAAAAATTGGAGATCCAAGACTTTTATTTGCCTTATTCACTGTAATTCTTTCGATTGGGAAATTTTAAACATCTATTGAGTGCTTTCTATAGCCCTATGACCTCGTAAGAGGCTCTGGACGCTTTTATGAAAAGCTCCAGAGGGCCTGCCTGGTATGCCTGATACAGAAGCGGGTGGTTCGATCTTTTGATAACAAAGAGGGATAAAAGATACAGGAGTACGAATTCCCAGAGTAATCTTAGAATTATGAAGACGAACGAAGCTCTGTCTACAAAGAGTGCATGAAATTTGAATATGCCATTAGTTCGGAGTATGAGTGCCAAAAAAATTCACAAAAGTTCAAATAATCGTAAAGTGAAGTCGTGGAGTCTTTAATATGGCGATTCATGATTCCTTACCTTGACTACAAACGGAATCTTGACCAAGTTACTGAGATCCGCTTGTCACAAGGTTCAATCAAATCAGTTTTCATTAGGCTATGCATAGAAGCGTAGCTTATTGTGCGAAGTGGCGGTGTGACATTCATGATTGTGAGCGCTTTTTATATTTAAATTCAATCTAGTATTGCATTTGTTGATATTGTTTCCAAATCTTCTATTATGTCTATTATTCTAGTATATTGCCGACATGAGTCTAATATCACCATCTGATTTTACATTATTCTAAACTTAAATCATGGTGTGGAGAGTTGCCTTTCACATGTCGCTCACAAACTTTACTCGGAAATTCCCTGTGATTGTACGGCGGCGTCCAACTGGAACCTCATCGACTTCTTTGGGAGTTAGTGTAGTAACTGTGCCACTGTTCATGTTTATTTTCACTCGTCTTTTCCGCCAACTATTGTACATTGCAAGAAGAGCATTACTGGTCTCTAATATTGCAAGGACGTCACCATCGAATGTTGATAATACAATTTGTTCTTCCATTGGCATAAACTCATAATTGTGATTTCCTACGTGTAATCGAACTGGTGCATCTTCAGGAAAAGTGTATCTTCGAAGTTCAAATATATGCAGTGATTCCTTGCGGGGAATCAGACGAATAAGTCCAAGTTGTTCGAGTCCACATCCACGTCCGTCGGGAGAAGGGAGCATAGAAGGAGGAACAATAGTGGATCTGTCAAGACGGGAAAGCCTAGCAGGAAGAATCCTTGCAGAAGGAGACCTAGACCTAGCTCGAAGAGGGGGCTCGGCTGGAGGGGAATACTTGTCAGGAGAATGTTGTCTTCCGGAACAATAAGATAAAGGAGAAGAAGGTCTGCCACGAGGAATACCAGGAATAGGTTGGCCATTGGGTAAGCACTCAAACTGCAAACCTAACTCTGCAACAAGGAATAGAGGATTACATTTTTTGAATGTACTAAGCATCTTTTTAGAAGCTTTGACAGCGCTCCAGGCCCGCTCAGAATAGGAAGCGCAGCGAGCCCTGCGCCAAGCGCGCGACGTGAATGTGCTCGCACAGCGGGCAGATTTTTAGTACTGTAATGACGTCATAACACTGTTTGTCGGAAAGCAAAGCTGCCTCATCTACCATGTTATTACCCACATATATTTTTAATACCAATCACAACTAATCATCATGCCTCCCAAAAGTAACGAAAATAAATTTTACCGCTCTTTACTCTTCTCGCTCTGGTATGAATTTACGAAGAACGCCCTCTATTTCGTTTCCCAGGATCCCTACCGGAATATCTCTGGTGCGCCTCAAATACGATACCTGGGAACCTAATTTTTGTAAACATATTTCTCTAAATCAGAGGTGTCCAAAGCGTGAGCAACGGCGTAAATAACTGTCACTCTTCAATCCCTTCCCTTGACACCTTTGATGCGTTCATGCGGTGAGCAGGATGTGGAAAGCGGCGACCAGGCTGTGTGCACATTGCGCGCAAGTAGGCGTGGACAGGCGCAAGGGGAAGAAAGGAGAAACGCGCTAACCTTGCGTTGGACACTCCTGTTCTAAATCATTCTCCACTACATCTGTTAAAATCAGTAAAAGCGACATCATTGTCAATCCCCGTCTTTGAAAATATTTTCCACCTTTGGAACTGGAATCTGTGCTAAGAAGATAAAATCGGAGCCCTTCCTCAAAATCTATCATGAAATATTAATCGACATCAAATTTTTCCCTTATTTTCTTATTAAATTCGTGCTGCTGAGCGATTTCAATTTAGGAGCCTTAAAATTGAAAGCGATAAAATTCTTATCAAAACATTCTAAATTATAAGTCGCGTTACCTACATCTGATACGATTAGCCTGAATGCAGCATTTGGTTCATGAATTTCCGAGAGACCAGAAAATCTAGGAGGATAATTGTTAATTTCCTTCGAGATTTTTCGCGGTATCTCTCCATACTTACAGTACGTTAGACGTTTAATGGGGGTGGGGGGTCGAAAAATGTTTACGCCTTTTTTTTCATTGTAAATACTTACTATAGAAAAAGCCTTACTATGGGGGGTGGGTAGGTCAAAATTCCCGGAATAACCCCTACGTAATTCAGGGATGACCACCAAGTTAGTTTAAGTACTCTGTTGATCCCTATTTCTTCACTAATAATGTTACTGTCCTTGCAATTATTTTAGTAGTTTCTTCATTTCTTGTAACATAATTTTCCTGTTTTTATGATCATTCATTTATTTCCCTATCGGTACTTCTCTTTCCATCGCAAGTGTCGGATAGTCTATATCTATTTTCGCACAAATAAGACCTGGATCGCCTTTAGGGGTTTTCTGAAGCTTTGCTTCTTTTGGGAAGGAAGACATATACTCTTAGCGAGGCCAGCTAACTCCAAAAATGAGGACACTCCGTCCGCGTCACGACAAATGCTACTAAAAATGTCTGCAGAATGGTACCAACGCAGCTCCCTCTCTCTCTCTCTCTCTCTCTCTGTCTCTCTTCCTTTTTCTCTCTTCTTCCTCCCTGCCGTTCTGGAGGCCGATGTAGTATATGTACAGTAGACTCTGTGACAGTTCACGCTGCGAATGTACCCGTTCTCACATTTGTCCTCCTTTCAAGCGTCCCCACTCTTGCTGGGGACACGGCGCACACTCGATGCGCCGCGTGTGTGTATTGAACACGGACTTACACGTTGCGCGCGAGTGAAGGCATTTATGATGAATAGTTCTGATAGTGATTCGTCTTAAAGTGACGTAAATCAGCATCCACTGATAACAAATGCTGATGTTCACGTAGCTCAATCGCCGATAGCTGTTTTCTCCCAATCGATGAATGAAATAACAATCAAGTTTATGTCTTTCTTCTAACGCGGAAGAGCAAAGCTTCTTTTGGCGGTACCGCAACCGCTCTATTTCCCAAATAGTATTCGCGACTTTATTCTAACACGACCTCAACCCGCCCGTCGTATTTTATTCATATTTGTTTCCTCACAATCTTATTCCTATAAGATCCTAGAACCAACGGGAATTCTCTGGCCTGTTTGTCCCGCAGAACAATGATAAAGGGACGTTTTTTACTGATTAGGGCCATGTTTGTTAAGGCCATATCATACTTAGGGAATTGTCGATTCTAGATGCCCCCAGTTTTTCTGAAAGTAATAAATATTTAGTCTCAAAAACTGTAGGAATTATGAAGCACATTCTAACGGACGTCCTTGAACTCTTCTTTTGTTGTATCATTGGAAAAAGCTTTATTTTGCTGAATTTTGTAAAAGTGCGTGTATTTTGAGGTTATGTGTGTTACACCGTTTCCACAACTTTACTCCTAAACTACACCATATTTGTGGCAAATGAATGGCCCGAAATCATGCTTGTTCGCAAGCAAGTAACAAATTTTTATTTCATGGAAAATATGAATTTGGTGTAAAATTGAAAATCCCATGCTGATTGGTACGTCCTCTACGTATAATTTATGAAAAAACGGCCCCAACCTCAAAATTGTGGTAACTCTTTTTTAAAATTTAGCGTAAATGAATTTTCGTTATCAATTTTCGGAAAAAAGAATCCCGGGACGTCCGTTAACCCTTTATTATGCTTCTCTGAATTAATTTTTTTTAATTTGAAAAACTGTGTAAAAAAAGGGGAAAACTGAACCTGATCGAACCTCATTTTCAAACCATCTGATGATCCCAGAAATAAATGATCAAGTGGAACATTCAGGATGTCGACCTATTAAAAAGTTCGAAAATCGCTTGTTTCTCCATTTTTCGTAAACATATTTGAAGAATTGGCTTTGAAAAAAATTTTTTCTGGAAAGCATCCGATAGACGAATTATCTTTTACATTTTGAAAACATAGACCCATTGCCAAAAATGCTAAAAAATATAATTTGGGATACAATGCGAATTACGTCCGTCAAATTGTAATTTGCGCGAAGCCTGCAAATTTTGCAGAAAATACAAATATATTTTTACCTATAGTATTGAGGATAACTGCCAAAGAGAATACTAGAACTTCGACGATCTTCATTGTTTTCAGATAGAGAGGAAACTGAGTTATATATTCGAAAAAATTTGGTCAACTACGTAATTACGCCGTTCCTCGGCGTAATTGTAATTAATAACCTTATAGTCCTTATCACGTAGATAATATAAGCCTTTATCTTACCATTCGAAGAATTTACATTTGTTTTGTCTGTCAAACATACAACTTGTTTGATATTTATTTGATACACGTGTTATAACGTATTTTGGAGAAGAATCAGATGAAGTTTCTGCGCTTCATGGAGATAAGATTATGCTAGAAATAATTTGTATTCCATTTTAATGTATGAATCAGTAAGCATGAGAAATAAAATTTCTGTATTATATTTGTATTCGGGATTTCAAGTTGCAATGCGAGTTCTAATGGCCATCTAGCGAACTAACCAACATGGCTGCCTATGAAATACATCAAGCATTGTTCACACGCGTGTTACACTCAAATAACGCGATAATAATTATTTTGTGTCAGATTAATCAGTTAAAAGTACATAAGAAGTTTAATAAATTACTATAAAATCTTAAAAATGGGATTCTCCTGGGAAGTTTTTATATCTTATAGTAAGACATTTCAAAAATATTGCGTTAAAATTTCAAGTTGATCGGAGCGAAACTTTCAAAGTTATACACCTTTTTGAAGCACGAGGACAGCGTTCGTATCACCAGGGCTGATAAAGAAGCAAAACGAGATAGCAAACATGCTACGATTCAAAGCAGACTTCAAAGAAAAGAACCTGAAGATAACGAAATTGATACGGGAGATGTCTTTTATGGAGCTATAATCGATGATTACATTTTTCGCTTTTTTACAGTTCAAACTTTAAACGCGTTTTTTCCCACAATCATAGTTTTGAAGTCGGTGTTCACTTTCCTGAAAAAAATTACACAACCGATCGTTCTCAAATTTGGTACACACTTTCTACATACATATTGCCAGGATCAAACGGTCTTTATTCTTTATTTTTCTGACATAAGGGTGTTTTCCACTTACAGAATGGCAAAATTTTTTCCCTAAAAGTCACATTTTTCGCTTTAAAACCCATAAAAATTAAAAAAATCTATGAAATGACAACGTTTGACCCGAAAATAACATATATTTTAATGAAACAATTTTACTCATTTGCATCATACAACTACGTTGGGACATGATGAACACCGCAAGTAAGAGACGTCATTCGAAATCTGCTGCCACCGGCTTATTTCTTCATATTTTTGTGTCAAAATTGAAGCGAATGTTCTTGAAATGTTACTTCATAATATGCTTTATACTAGAATAAATTTACTTTTGTAATATTCCCAAAAAAAAAATTCATGAAAAAACATTTTTCTAAACCCTACTCCACCCTTAAAACGACTCAAGAGTCAAGATGCTGATCAACAATTACTAGTTTGCTCTCTCATTTTAGCGTCGATAATTATGTATTTCCTGGTTTCTCTTTTATGCAGTTATTACGTGATTAGTAAATAGAATTATCATCATGATCATTAAATAAAATCTATGGTTGATTACAGGTATTCCTACACAAAGAAATTATGTCAATCATATCTTCCCCTTGGTAAGTCGTTCTACACACGATTATAAAACCGGAATTGATCACTCTTTCACCTTAGATCATGTTTATGGAAGACGGCGTTGCAACAACATACTCACACAATTTTTTAGAGAGAGTAGCAACATGTTTAACACATTTAAATTATACTTTATCCGAACAAACGTGTTGAGACTAATGCTAATCATAAGCGTGTCAAATCCCATAGGCAGACATGTTTGTCCTTATACAGCAGCGCCTCTTTGTCCATCCCTGATGTTTTATTTGCCGAAGAAAAGTGGATAATTTCATATCGAGTAAGAGAATCTCGAAATTTAAAGATTTCAGATCAAAATTCCGAAAATTCGATACTTCAAAATCTAAAGGAACCAAAATGGGTAATTCGCTTTAAATGAAAAGTATAAGAGTAGATATCATCTCATATGCCCTAGCCTGTCTGGTAGTTGGAGTATTCTTGAAAAATGAATCTTTCCTCTCTACACATGAAGGTTGATACATAGGCTTCGACCTTTCCTTGACTGTTTGTATGCGTTGATGGAAGGGATAATCAAATACTGAAGTCATAAATTTGTTAATTATTATCATTCTCTTATTTTGAACATAAAATTCTTATTTACTTATTTTGCACTTTGGGAAGGGGAAGGCGATCAGTGGTAGATGTCAATAAAAATGAGAGTGAAGACTTGAGACCTGATTAGTAGAACATATCGATGAAGAGGAGAAGTAAAGGCTGAACACATTCAGTTGCTTATAATTTTTCACATTCTCATTCTACTATATTCAGAACTGTACAACTTTTATTCAAAATAATGAAATGCATTCGAAATTCGCGAATTCAGTACATAAACGGGAGTGCAAATTTAACAGAGAAAGAAAGTTCTATCAAATCGTGAAAAACTCATCGAATTCCCAACTTACCGTGGATTTTCATAACTGCACTATGATGATGATCGATACTATGTTTCCCCCTACTCCTTATATTGAAAATGAATCCTGTATTGTTTTGTTAATATTCTTCCGAATCTTCTATTAATTCAACACATGGACATGTGTATAGTTCACGAACATTACTCTAAAATGCCCTGTGATTTTGCGGCGAGGACCTACTGGAGCTTCACTGAGTTCATCGTCGGACAGTGGAGTAACCTTGCCGCTATTCATGTTCATTTTCACCCGTCTTTCACGCCCATTGTTATACATTCCAAGAAGAGTATTACTACTCTCCAATATTGCAAGAACATCACCATCCAATGTTGATAGTACAATTTATTCTTCGGCTGGCATAAGCTCAAACTTCAGCTTTCCCGCGTGTAATCTAATTGGTATATCAGCAGGGAAAGTAAATCTTCGAAGTTCAAATATCCGCTGCGTTTCCGTGCGGGAAATCAGCCGAATGAACCAAGTTGCTCAAATCCACGTCCACGTCCGTCAGGAGAAGGAAGCGTAGAAGGAGGAACAATAGTGGACCTGTCAGGAAGCGGGCGCATTGGAAGACGACACCATGCACGAGGAGACCTAGACCCAGCCCGAAGGGGTGGCTCGTCAAGGGGAGGGGACTTGTCAGGAGAATGTTGTCTGCCAGGAGGAAAAGTAGAAGAGGAAGAAGAAGCAAATCTACCACGTGGAACACAGGAAACAGCGTCGTCATCACTTGGACACTCGTATTGCAAGCTGAACTCTGCAACAAACAATAGAGAATTGCAGTCATTGCAGTACCAGACAACTTTTTGAAAAATACACCAGCAATATTTACACAGAAAAGACAAGGGGGAAAAATGATAATAACGGCATGCAAAGAATGAAGATGTATAAGGTTATACTAAAACCTTATCCATTTTTTTTACTCTTAGATAGCGGCGATACGAATATTTGAAAAAAAGGTCATATTCGAAGTTCTCAGTTGAACATTCCTATCTACAGCCATAAGCGAACACTGTCGTCAATCTTCAGACCCTCCTTCCTACCTCTGGCTCAACTCAATATGTTCTATCCCCCCATCATTTTCAGACATTCTTCCGTGTAAATAATCAACATCCATAAGGATATCACGCATACTTGCCTAACACCTGTTTCGACTCGAAAGATATTCCAGGACATATACGATTGAGGCCTGTACAGCAGGATACTAAGATGCCTTATCTTTAATTACTTTATACGTTTATAGTGACAAATTATTCGGTTAATCGTTGCATCTTATGATGTTGCGTGATTTTATTTTTCCTGTTATGTCAGTTATACGGAGGTAAAGAACAAAAAAAGATTTGCGACTTCGAAACCCTTCAAAAGGATAAAAATAACTTGTATTCAAGGAAAAAATCCATATAATGATGTAAAACACACCAAAATATGCTACATCATGAACATGGAACTAAATTTATGAAAAAGACAGTTTTTTACTTTGGAAGCAAATTAAAACAAAGCGTATAACTTATCTAGAAATTATAATCACACCGATTTACTACAACGTGAACATTCAGGACAGCATAACCCATTCACATTTTATAAATTTACTGTATTTTGTCTAAGGGGGAATTTTTCTATAAAAGGTACATCAGGAATTCAACATCGAAGTAAAAAATGGTCCCCTAGACATGAGGGCCAGTCATTGTCTGTCTTTGAAAACGGGATAGTTTGAAATTATTTGGTGACTTTAGCCCTGTAACTATTATGCCTTACCAGTCGAAGATATTTATTTTTCATTTATTACATAATTTGTTTCTCGATCTGAGATCGATACAAATGACTAACAATATGACATAAATATATGAACTAAAGGAGCTGTATGCATTCGCAGCCGGATTCGACAGCAGTAAAAGAGTGAAGTAGATTACAAAAACATAAACGAAAAATAGATGTAAAGCTCCTGCAAGGAAGAATTCGTGTAAGCGTAACGTATCAAATTAGGTATCCAGGATAAAAGTTCTAATTTGGAGAATCAGACGGATGTACAATGGGACTTCACGCAACGCTCGTGGACAGTTTGAGTTCAAAAGACTAAGCCGATATTGGCTATTGACTGTCGTGTTTGCTGGTTGACTAAAGCCTGATATTCTTGAATTGGAATATGCAGGACAAACACCTAAAAAGTGGTGAAGATCCCCTGTTACCGAGATGGAGGCTACTTGAGTGGAGTGATCTTTCATAGTCACAGCATCCAAGTTACCTAGTTACCTAAGGTGAATATAGTTTTGAGCTGCAGGACCCAGTTATACTCCGAGTTGCATTGTGTTTTTGAGGCAATAGCCTTTAATTTAAGAGAGCATCTTTCAGGATACGTATGAGCATGTATTTCCAGTAACCTCGACAACCATCTCAGCGCTGACTTAAAGATATCGTAAGCTAATTGTATTCTACCGGTCTCTAAGCGGAGAGCAAAGTGAGACGTATATGGGGGTAGCCTAGTATTTTCTTGAAGAAAGACGACTGTAATCTCTCGACTGAATCCAAGTACCTTAATCCACAGACTTCTTTTGCATAAAATAGAACACTAAGGGGAAAAATACGAGGAAGGTTAGTCTTGGTTTGCCAGGCATAGGCTTCTGATGTGAATAAAATTCTTGAGACAGCGCCCATAGCAGCAAAATTCTTGCCATGCCTGTAGGCTCACAATGTTAGTCGAAGGAGACCGGAACCTGAATCTGTTGACCGCTGTCCAGAAACCCTTCGGATTATTACAACCAGCCAGTGTATTCAGCAGTGAAGATTCCTGTTGGACCCATGTAACTTCTGAAAAGAATTTTTGACTCCCAGATATTTTGCCCCCTTTGATACGGCAAAACCCGACCTTTTGAAGACGTTAAGAGACTTTCTGAACTCACGGCGTATGACTCTACATTCTTTGTCATTCTAAGGTTTTTTTCCACTGCAGAATTCAGAATTCTTAGAGGCAGACATTTTGTGCATATAGTCATGTTCAAGATTTACATTCCAGATTATCCTATCATATAAAAAAAATTCTCTTTTGAATCTTATACCCGTCTGTATAAAATATGAAATGACGACGCGAACTGGGAGATGGTCAGATGTCGTAGGTAACTGCACAACTTCAAGCTTAGAAATCAGGTCTATTGATACAATGTTACACGCCACTAGATTATTGACGTTCATATCCTGGGAACCAAGAAATGTGCATGGGCCGGAAAATCTTTCGGCGATCCCCCATTCAAGACCATCAAATCACCACCCTCAAAAACGTTAATAAGAACCTTTACCCTTGCAGTGGCCTCAGAGTACAACGATCTTCGCTTATGCAATGCTGCAGAGTGCTGGAGAAGGAGTACCCTTTTCAGGCGATTCATATTGCCGATACGAGCATTAGAATCACCTCCCAAAAACATTGGCATGGCACAGAACGGACGGAGTTCCACAATGGATTTATTTATATTAATTTATATTAATACTGTGACCATGTTATAGGCGAAGTATTGACCCGTTTTTATTCTCTTCTTTAATTTTGACTCAGTGTTTTTACTTTTAATCTGGTGACTTCATTATACTCTCAATATTTTAAACCATGACAACATAATTTGCTCCGATTTCACAATTATAGTAACTCTGAAACCACACAGGTTGTGATCAGTCTCATTCTTATCTTGAAAAGGACTACCGAAGAGTAGTCGAAACGTCGATGGTATGACTTGAGGGACCTCTTAGTCAACCGAATAAATAAAATTTTGACCAGTAGTCAGAAATTATATACATCTTCTTTATTACTACTATCCTGGTCGACAGAAATAACATCTACTATTGTTGCTTGCTACACTTTTCCCACAATAGAGAGTCGACCTCTTAGGGAGAGAGTTGACGATCCTCCAACATAATACTGCTACCTTTGATGGAAACATTAAAACCAGCATCTTTGAGCCTGATAGCAGTATGATTCAGAGCTTTCCCTTCTTGTCTTTCATCTGAGGACCTAACTGTAAAAAAAAGTGGTTGAAAATTACCACATTAATCAGGGGACATAAAAATACCAGTAATTACTGTGTCAGTTTTACCAAAACATTTGAAAATTATATTCTGGCACTTTAAAATCACATACAGACAGGAAAATTCTCGTGACCTCGCTTTCAGGGCAGTTGAATTTTACGCTTTTCTTGTAAAACTTAACCATAAAATATCCCCTACAAATCTGAAGTTTGATTTTTTCATGAAACAATAACACTATGCTTACGATTTCGCGATTTCTCGAATAGAATAGTTTCAGGTTAAATGTTCGAAAATCCCTCACTACAATTTTGTTCACTAGCATAATTTTAATTTGGGAGGGTTTTGAATTGAATATGTTCAAAACGAAAGAGTTAAAAAATTAATGATTTCGAAGTATATCAATCTCAGATTCCGAAATTGAACATTCCTGATGAGAGTATAATTTCAAAATGATAGGAATTTAAATGATGTGATTTCTGATTCAAAGCACATTTCAAATTTCCGATTGTAATGTAATGTGATGTAATTTATTCTTTTCCCTTGTACGAGGTTACAGAATCTTGAACGTTTTTGGATAAAGTTTTTTTTCGAAATGTTATAATTCAGAGGCTTATTCAGAAATGTTCATATTTAACAGATACTAATTAAAAATTATTCAATTTCAAATTGAAAGACTTTAAATGCGTAATCAATGTCTATTTTTAAACTCCCAATTTCTCCCGATTTGAAATTGTTGTTTTTTAAGAAATTCTAATCTGCAATTATTGAATATTGAAAGATAATTGAGATTAAGATAAAGATAAAGATAATTGAGCTGAAAAATGTTTTCTTTCTGGGCATTACTGATGAGTAATGTCCGCCCGTCAATCGTTTATTTTGTTTGATGGCACACTTCAAGCGTTCAAGAGTGGACTTGCAAAATTCTGGTATAATTCCCATCTTTCTGCTTTTATACATTCCCCATGTAAATTGGATTACAGTACAAATGTGATTTTAAGGAAATCATGCGAAATCGCGTGATCATATCGTTTACAATATTGCTGAAATTTACCACGTTAATCACGTATATTTTTATGTCCACTGATTAATGTGGTAATATTACACTCTTATGGTAAAATTCCTACACGGAAAGAAATTTGGTACAATAGCGGCACTTATAGGCAACTTCGTTGCGCCAAACTGTGGTACTCCAATACGCCTTCTGTTTATGACAAATTGTTCTCCTTGTCAGAGAATGCTAAGTTCACAGTGTAGGCAACTGCCGTCTTAAAAACGGATAAACTAACCTTATGGGACAGACGCTGCTTTCATGTCTTGCTTGCGCTGGCCTACTACTATGAATGCAGTAGCTGTCAAAAATTTCTTTCCGTGTACAAATATTGTAATATGGCACTGCAATCACTGCAATTTCCTATGTAACTTGTAGAATTACCACATTAATCACGGTGAATTATTTGCATATCGACTTGTAATTTTGAACTACTTTTTTTACAGTGCTGTCAAGAGTGACAAGAAGGTCCAACTCTTTGAAAGCTGCGCGCTTGTTGAGAACCTCCTGCTTCCATCTGCCAGGAGTCATCGGAAAAGTCATCGGAAAAAACTATTCAAAAATGTTAACCAGTGAGTTTGAAGAAGTTTAAACTTTTTAAAGTTAATATAAAAGAATATTAAGTAAAAAGCAGTTTTTTAAAAATGAATAGTATTTTCCTTCAAATAAATGATTCCTCACTATTATAATTTATTATCCGACAACAATTGGTTATTGCTTTTGCAATTTTTTAAGGCAAATACATAATTCAACCAACTTCTCACGTATGAACTGTGTTTGAGTAAATAAAGTACCAAGATATTTGTAACACCGGCAGACAAAAAAAAAGTCATTTGTACACCGGACGCAACCTATCTACGGGCATGTTTTACATCCCGCTGAATCTAAATTGCAAGTCAGTTTAGGCCGTACACCCTCCAATTGGGATTAAATTGTAAAAAACCGTAAGAAGTAGTAAAAATTGAATGTTCAATCCTTTCTAATCCATGCGTCGGAATCAAATTCAATCCGAATGAATCCGATGCTTCTCTGGAACTAACACCTAATCCTTTCCAATCCGAAAGGACAATCCGGTTGGATCCGAATTAAACTATTAATCCCTTACAATCCGTTATCCTGATCCGAATGAATCAGAAACCTTGTTTGAAAATTTCAAATCCGCCCTTTTGATCCGAATGAATCCGAAGCTCATACGAAATGACTGTTCAATCCTTTCTGAACCATGCGTCCGAATAAAATTCAATCCGATTGAATCCGAATTGAACTATTTATCCTTCCAATCCGTGATCTTAATCCGAATGAATCATAAACCTTATTTCAATCTTTTCCAATCCGCATTTTTGATCCGAATGAAACCGAGGCTCCTACAAAATGACTGTTCATTCCTTTCTAATCCATGCGACGAAGTATCGGATTCATTTGGATTGAATATGAATCCAACGCATGGCTTAAAAAGGATTGAACAGTCATTTCGTATGAGCCTCGGATCCATTCGGATCAAAAGTGCGGATTGGAAAGGATTCAAATAAGGTTTCTGATCCATTCGGATCAAGATTACGAATTGGAAGGGATTGATAGTTTAATTCGGATCCAATCGGATTGGCCTTTCAGATTGAAAAGGATTAGGTGTTAGTTTCAGAGAAGCATCGGATTCATTCGGATTGAATTTGATTCCGACGCATGGATTAGAAAGGATTGAACATTCAATTCGGATGATTTTGGAATGGTTCGGATACAGATTCCGGAATGATTCGGTAGAGTTCGGATTGGTACGGAAAAAATTTCAATCCGAAACTTCCGCCAGGGCAAGCATAATTTTCATGTATTTTGATCCGTTGCATAATAATTTCAAGTGTACTTAGATCATAATCCATTTGAATCTTAGAAAATTGTAAAAACCACATGAAAATTGTAAAAAACACATTTAAATTGCAAAAATCTCAAAAAATTGGGATTATCTTGATGAAAGAATATTTTTAGACTCGGATCGAAGGAAATTTTCCTGTAATTTAATTTTCCAAATCCGAATCCGCAATGTATTGCACAATATCTGCCCATATTCCTTCAAACACTCGAAAAAATGGCATAAAACCGCCGAAATAGCAAAAAATTGCACTTGAGAAAATTGAAAAAAATCTAATAAACACGATTATATACAATGAAAAATACGATAAATAATACGACGGAAAATACAAGAAAAGTATTCAATCGTGTTTAATAGATTTTTTTCAATTTGCTCGACTGCAGTTTTTTGCTATTGTATCGGTTTCATGCCATTTTTTGAGTGTTTGAGGGAATATGGGCCAACAACATTGTAGATCCGGATTAAGCAGATTAAATTAGATGGAAATCTCCTTCAATCCGAGCCTGCAACATTATTTTTATCAAGACAATCCCAGTTTTTTGCTTTTTATGTAATTTTCATGGGCTTTTTACAATTTTATCGAAATTAGAGGGTGTAAGGCCTAAACTGACTTGAAATTCGGATTAAACGGGTCGAAAAACATGCCCGTAGATAGGTCGCGTCCGGTGTACAGAGAACTTTTTTTTTGTTTGCCGGTGTTACTAATACCTTAGTACTTTATTCACCTAAACACAGTTCATACGTGAGAAGCTGATTAAATTATGTATTTATCCTAAAAAATTACAAAAATAATAAACAATTATTGTCGGATAATAAATTATATAAGTGAGGAATCATTTATTTGAAGAAAAATACTGTTTATTTCTGAGAAACTGCTTTTTACCTAATATTTTTTTAAATAACTTTAAAAAGTTTAAACTTCTTCAAACTCACTGGTTAATATTTCTGAATAGTTTTTTCCGATGACTTCTTGCAATTTTGGATCAATGTGAGCAATACAAAAGAATGGCATACTTGAAAACTGTTCCGCGGTATGGTGCCGCATGACCTCTGAGTGCAAGCGCGAGGACTCCCTCTACAACCGGCCTCGTAACTCAATAAATCTCTATTTATCCATTTTATTGTTAGACATTTTCCATAGTAAAAAAGTCGAGCTTTTTTTTGCGACTATTTAAAAAAGAATCGCAGATGCCCAAATTGCGAAGAAAGTTGAATAAACAATTGATTTATTGAAAAATTTGTTTAAACAACTTTTTTCGTTATAAATAATACAATAGGATGAAAGCATGTGAAAAGCACTTCCCAAAACCCTCATGAAAAATTTAAATCGCGTAATTAAAAAGGAAGTTACACGCGTTTGAAACTACACCTGCAGGCATTGGGGTTGAAAATTCAACCCCCCCTCACTTGGGAAGGAATGTTAATCCTGGTCTATAAGTTTGTGGATTACCTACTCTTGGGTAGGCGAACATATTCTCAGAATTTAAAGACAATTGAAAAACATAACTTTTTGAGTTGGGGTAGTTGAGGAATAATGCCCCCTAAGATCCCGTAAGAGGCTCTAAGCGCTTTTATGAACGGCTCCAGAGGGCCTGCCTAGTATGCCTGATACAGAAGCGGGTGGGTCGTTTTTTCTTAACAAAGAGGGATAAAAAATTACTTGAGTTTTACTTTTTTTGTCCATCAACTTATTAGTTGCGCTACTTTTACCCTTTGTTCAAAAATGTAGGGCCTCATCAAAATTACATGAAAAGATTAGGAACTGTATAATCTATTTTAAAAATAATGGATTAGCATTTGAAATTACAAGTTGCGTAAAACTACAAGAGTACACATTTCCGGAGTATTTGTAGAATTATGAAGACAAGCGAAGTTATGTCAACTAAAAGTACGTGCAATTTCAATATGCCATTGAAAAAATTTTCGACTTGTTATTTCCATGGTGAAACCATGAAAAAACCATAAAAATGATGGTTTCTCACGATTATCTCAGCTAATAATCAAAATGAAAAAAAACCATAAAGAAAAGTGATAGAACTCATCGCATACAGATTTTGTGTCTGCAAATATTTTTTCTTCAACACATGCATGAAAACCACGGGTTTTCGAGCGTGTGAAGCGAGCCAGAAGTTGCTGTTTTCAGAGCC